>VOQJ01030588.1:9016-23101 GCA_015052665.1 Apistogramma diplotaenia
CTTTGCTGCACTGGTACTTCGTATATGGCACGAAGTGAATGGAATAATTAAGAAAATCTGATAAAAGTTGACACAAGTGGGTGTTCCAACAAGACAATGATCCCAAACACACATTCAAACTGGTTTTCCAATGGATAAAGCAAGCTAACATTAAGCTTCTGAAATGGCTTTCCCAAAGCTACTGAAAATTTGTGGACTGTGTTTAAAAGCCAGGTCCGTTCTAGGAAACCCACCAATTTAAATCAACTCTACCAGTTCTGCCAAGAAGGCTTGAAAATGATGATATTTTAGAAGACTGATAGAATCCTCTGTAAACCACATGACCTTAGTCTGTTTAACATGAGGACACCAGTAAAGAAGTGATGAAAGCATGGCATCAAGCATGTAACCAGTGGCATAAAGGGCTGTGTAATCAGCATGAACTTAAAGAGACAAGTCCCCAACAGAGCCATGTCATTTACCATTGTAGAAAAATACAGGTTCAGGTTCGAGACCCGAGGTGCACCCTGAAAGGAGATTGTTTTCAAATCCCACGCTACATCCAAAGTGGCCAAAAATTAAATGCAGGTTAAATAACAAAAATTGGTTTTATTCTGAAATTAGTAAAATATGCCTTCAAATATTTGATTATTGCAGCTTTTCCAGAAAATTGGGAAACTTTTTCTTTTATTATCAGAGCAGTTTAAAAGAAAAGGAAATCACTTACCAAATCTGTGCTTTTTACCCCTTTTGTTCATAAAATGACACAATGCAATGCAACATAAAAAGTTGAATGCTTCCATTCTGGTTTAGACTGAAGAAAATTGTAGTTGTGATTGAATCGTTATTCTTTCTCCAATTCCACATTCCAACAAACAGGGTCAATGAAGATAATGTTTCACACTATCAGCGTGTTCTTCGTAGCTGTGGGTATTTCAAGCAACATTTATGCTGTTCTCTTTGGAGGCTGTAATGCTCCGGCAGATAAACATGCCTGTCAGATAGCTTATCGAAGCAAAACCTGCATCTTCTGTAATTGAGATAAGCTCCCCTGCCAGCAGTCTTCCCTCTGGTCATACACCCACCAAACAAACCTGAATAAAAAACAGCTTGGAGGGGTGCAAACACGCTCGCGCACGTTCATGAAGCAGTTTTATACCACCGAAGCAGTTTTAGCCCGCTGTTGACTAAATCATGCCACTGGAGTGATGCCTACCCCACTCAGCTTTATTTCCACGCCTGTAGTAGTATTAGTGGCACGAATGAAAAGTACTAAAATGATCCAATCTTCCGGGGGGGGATTAAGCTGTTGTACAGAGCTCTGACAGTTTGTTTTATTAATTCCTTAAAATAACACAATCAAGTTATCATTCAGATTCAGCTTTGTTCGGTGGGTGCCAGCTAACTTGTTTTGGTAACCAGAGATTTTTCTTTCCTCAATAATCAGAGGTATCAAATAACAATGTAAACATACATGTGCACAGGGTTGTTCTAAATGGAGGCCACTGTACATTACTGAGCAAATTCACTGAAAAGCTTTGAAGTATCTGATATTTAATAGAAAATGAAGCTGCCAGATCTTTTTTTATTTTTTTAATAAGGACAAGAATATGTATGTGTCTGCACATACCTTCCTTCCGTCTGCCTGAAGATTTCCTGCAAATTTTCCTCCCACAGACCCACTCCCAGTTAGCGATGAAACCACTAAAGCTCAGAGAACTGTTCTCAGGAAAAGCAGACCTTTGAGACGTGTCCACTCAGAAAGAAAATACTCACTATTCTTTTTCTATGTTGAAAAAAAAAATGCAGGGAAAGCAGAAATATTCCCTGGATACTGACGTCTATGGTTGTAAAGGGCTTCCACAGTTTCTTGTCACAAAGCCACTGCATTTGTGAGCAGGTGCTAGAGTTAACGCAAGGATTAGCTTACATGTCATCTGGTTGAATGTTGCTTCAGCAACTGAAACGTTTACTGCAACGTTTCCATCCTGAATGGTTTGAACAAGAAATGGCAAAATGCCGACCATTCCATTTGATGACACACTTCTGCCTGTTTTATTTATTCGGCAGCAGCTAGCTGACTTTGGGAGAGACTGCTAGCCTCAGCAGTATGGTGGTGGTGGGGTGTTATGGTTTGATAATAAATTAGTTTCAAGTTTAAGAAATTTTTTTGTTGTTTTTTCCATTTGCCTCTTGGTAAGGCCCCCAACAAGCGCTGGCCCTCTGGTCACATGCCCAGAGTATCCATTGGCTATTCCAGCAGGAGCTAGCTTAGCTCTACTGCTAAAACCATTTCCTTCAACATTCACAAAGAGGAGCAAACCACATGAACTCAGGCAGTCCTCTACACAACACACATAACTATGACTGAAAATTAATCTGATGGCCGATGCATGAAATAAATACAAACAGTCTTAAAATAAACTGTAAATGTTTGACAATAAAAAGCATTTTGATAAAAGCAGGTTTTCAGCGCTCTCCACAGTCCTCCTCGGCAGCAGTGATGTTGTCCATCGGTTACTGCTGATCTGTTGCAAATGTTCAGCATATACAGTATATAAAAAAGAAAACTTAATAAAAATAAATGGCAACAACCTGAACTTAAGACTAAATTCTTTACACACCACACACTACAAAAATTTATCTGCTGATTATAAACACTGACTGAGCCCAACGGGAACACATCCAGTCCGGTTAGGCTCCATCAGTTCATTTTTGTCCAAATTGCATTCATAATCAGCCTGACAGCCTTCAAGTGTGTGTCCAGCTTTTCTACTTGGCCAAAGCCTAGTTCATTATTTTTGCTACCTGTCAAAAAATTTTATATAATTTACCAGACACTTAATGGACCAACTCCCTTCCCGTTGAGGTCAAATGCACTACATGTCTGCCAACTTCCAGCCTCATTTCTTGTCCCAGTGTCTATACGAGCAGTTGCTCATGAATAAAACATTCTTTATGTTGAATTAAAATCAATAAACATTCAGTGATGAGATTGTATTGTAGTGTTTTGGTAAATGATCAAATTTGGATCCCATTTCCACATGCACAATACTTTGCACATAGATGAATAAAATTAGCATTTTCCAACTGCAACTGCATCAGTGCCAGCACCTTGATCTGTAAGTAACATTTACTGTTTGAGTTCATAATGCTTTCCAAATTGTCTGGAAGCCAAAATTTTACACCAGTACACCATGAATGGGCAAGAAGCCTAATCACAAGCACACATAGAAAAAACTGTATGGGTGCATGCAGTGAATTAAAATAAAAAAAAAAACAAGCTTTAACTGCTAAATATGAGTATTTCAAAAATTTATAATGGGAAAAGGAGACAGTAAAACATCACATATTTGGCATAATATTAACAGAAAATGGCTTTTTCTAAAAGAAAAGTTCATTTGGGTTTGGTACAGGGTCAAACCAGGGAACTGCTACTCTGAAGCTGGATGAAAGTTTTCTCTCTTTTTTTCCCCTCATTCAAGTTTTAACATCTGTGAAACCATTCTCCTGATTTGGACTGTTTTAAGTACTATTATGCGCTTCGTTTATGAGAAGGCATAAACAAAATATCAGTCTGCTCGCTGTGAAACTGTGGTTTCTACATTCCTCCAGTTCTGCTCTCAGAAACCAGACACCCAAATATTTCAGAGAGCACCAAGCATTTGACTTGGACCGACTGCAGTCAGTCTCAGACAGCTAGGTGAAGGTCTGCAAAAAAACAATGGCTTACAATGCAGATAGATTGTCAACACATCACAATCAATTAGTCCACACCAATGAGGGCAATGAGTCTGTGATGCATTTGCAGTAGGAACTCAATTTATACAGAGCTCTCGCTTGGCTAAAAGCCATATAGGTAATTACACAGGGCACCACCTGCTGGAGGGGGTACTACTGCAAGCCCTCAAATAAATAAATAAATAAAACAAATAATAGTAATAATTCCCAAGCTGATGCCCTTTCCGGATGCTGTGTCTTGGAAATAAAAATTGAACAAATATAGGAAAAGAAAACAACAACTGTCTCACTACTTAAGGAGGAATTTCTGAATTTTTATCTCAGATCTATGATGTTCTGGCTGGATGTAAGAGGCCACTGTGAATTAGTTTGATGTAAATTTCTGTGTAGGTTTATGATTATGCCACTTGATTAGAGTTAATCACATGTAATTGTCAGCTTGACCCTGTTTAATTCCAAGCTGATAGCCGCCTGACCCTGTATTACTGCCGTTTTATTGCCATCATGTTGCACCAAAGTCACCTCGAGGATGCAAATGACTGCAAGTGATTCAACAGAGAGTGGTTTTTGCACAGAGTCGTGATAATTTTGGTTGTTCTGTGGTCTCCAACTATAAAGCTGACAGCACCTCTGGTGGTCACTGCTGATGGTGGATATTACTTGCCAGTTCTCCTTTCTTCTTTGTTCCTGTTTAAGTTTTCTTGTCGTTTCTCAGCTCTTCAAATGTTGTATTTCAGTTGTAGTGACATCTTCCACTCCTTTGAAGTGATTTGCCTTCATTAAAGAGACAGCTTAATGCATTTCCTCCTTAACTCTTCCAGTGCATGAGTCAGTTTTGAGTATAACCTCTAAATCAGCTGCTGTACAACCAGATGAATCAGTTACAGTGACGGTAGCAAAGAGAAGGAAAAGAGGTAACCAAGTCACTTGGAAATGGAGGATAATGAGAGGAGTGTGAAAGGAGATCAGATGAGAAGAGGATGCCAAAACAATGAACGTAAATTCTCATATAGCATTTTTCTTTTCAACACGAGCACTCAAAGCGCTTTATACAACACACCTCATTGACCCGTTCACACCAGCACTTTTTTCTACGCCAAATGCCTCCCATCTGACGTTCACACACATTCACACTCTGATGAATGTGTCGAAGAGCAGTTTGGGGTTCAGTAGGTGACCTGTGCTTCCTCCTGAGCTCAGTCACCCTGTGCTAAAAAGCATTGAGACGGGGGAAACAGCAGCAAGAGGGTGATGCAGAGAGAACAAGAAAACAAAGAGTTGAAAAGTGGAAAGCACGATGATGATCTGCAGAATGTGCCGGGAGAGAGGGATTGTGCCGGGAATGTGCTCTTTAACCAAACAGTGACTCAGAAAGTGAGGGATCATGAGAGAACAAGAGAGGAGAAAAGGAAACATTAGGATGATGGGAGGGTCGGGGGAGGAACACGGTGAAAAGTTGCACACCTCCTCTGTCCGTCTTTGCAATAATATCGTAATACATAAAAAGCCTTCTTTTCGTGTGTGAGATGGGTGATTGAAGACGCTCGGCTGGTTTAGCGAGGCATAAAGTACAAGACATAAACCACACAAACGGGCTGTTAAAGGATTGCTGGAGGTGAAGAAGCAGGAAGAAAACTCACAATCCTGCATCGTCATTAGACCGAAAACGAGAGCGAGATGAATCTTTCTATCCGGAGCATCTGGAAGCTGATGGGCCTCAAAAAGGTTAATTTGATTTAGTCTGGCCATATTCATTACAGAGCAGCATAAAAATGATTCATAATGATTTGGTCTAATGCATCTGCAGTTAGTTTATTATAATAGGTTGAAAAAGAATGGAAAGTGAGGAGATGGACATATGGGAAGATGAGGAGGCAAGCTGGGGACAAAATTTGAGTCTGAAGGAAGAAAAAAATCCGATGCCATTATTTTACACAAACAGTTTAAAGTTGTACATTTGTCCACTTGATCGCCATGCCCCCAAACAGCTTCACATGTTAATACCATGCAGGGAATGTGAAGCTGCACTATACTCCTCAGGCTGAACACTTAACCATCGGACGACAACTTGCAGGCTTGGATAATCCGTGTACAACAATTTCATTTTTCATAACACCTCATATTTGAGTTTGCAGCCATCCATTGCTGCCGGAGGATGTCAGCGCCTCAGAAAATGGTGATAGATTGAAAGACTGAGGAGCGGTGCGGCGCAAAACATGTACGACTGGAACAACTACTGTGCTGGTGCGCCAAGACTCGGAGTCTGGAGGAGGAGGAGAGGAAAGGAAGGGAATATTAGAAGTGACAGGACACCTGTGGTGAAATATCCAACTCGCTCCAAGTACAGTGCTGGCACATGAATCCTACTGTAAATATATCCTAAATAACACAAATATCCTAAACATCCTTAAACAAGCCTTTTGTTTTACCACTCCTGCAAGTGTTGGACATTTATAGCAGGACTGACCCCAAATGAAAAGAACATGCATCAGGCATGGGTTGCTCTGTGGCTGTTAAGGCTGCTATGTGCAGTCTAATTGACTGCAGGTTTTACATAGGCACGGTGCATCTTCAGTGGAGTGAGCAGGTGTGGTTTTTTAAACCAATGTCACGAAAACAGTGGAGTTAATTCATCAGGATCAATTACAAAATCTGTCTTCCTCCTCTTCAGCACCCCTCAAGCTGCTGGTGCGGCTCCATGTTTTTGGTGCTCTGGGCGATGTCCGACAGCCTGTCTGACCTATATGTCTGAAAGGGCCCCGAGGCTGACACCTGGTTTGTTTTTTTGGTTGCTCTGAGCTTTACATGTCCAGGGCTAATCATAAAAACTGGGTGTGAGCTTCAGATGTCTTTGCCATGACTTTAGCTTGTAGGCTTTCTATTAAACCCAGTTTTCCCAGTTGAAGTTTTATTTATCTGTGAATGAAGTGCACACAGTCACAAGACATTAGTCACGGATTAGGCACTGTTAATGCCTAGGGACTGGTTAATTATGGTATTAAGAAAAATAAGCATTGTGTTGAATTTATCCTAATAAGCAGATTAGCTGGCTTCCAGTGACTAGCCAATATGTGCTTTCTGGATGTATGCACCTGGGAATTAACTTGGGTACTAAAGTCAGTAAGTGCTGCTGAAAAAAAAGTGCTAATAATAAACAACCATACTGATTTAATGATCGAGTCTGTTATTGAGAAATAAAGACGATGATGGATTTTCTTGGTTTATGTCACATGTAAAGTGTCTCTTGGTTGGTGAGCAAATAATTTCAGAACATAAACAATGCCTCATCTATTTTATAGATGAAGGGGAAAAAAACAAAACCGTGAAAGATGTACCAGCAAGGTTTAAATGTTACCACAGTTTTTAAGTTTTCATTTTTTTATTGACGTCTCAGTAACATCTGATCCAGCTGGCAATCAACAGTCAACGAGGAAAAGTCTATACTCTGTCATTGGCAATATGTTGCAGAGGGTTGGTGAAAGTTGCTAGAGTGAAACTGTGAAACTTCCTTGCAATTGCTTTGGCCATTAGTGGACCAAACCTCGACTTGTCAACAAACACTTACCAAGCTCTCAGATTCCGGTTTGTGTAGCAGCTGTTGGAAGTTCCACTATGGCTCAGAGAGAAATCGGCGTGTTTGCAGCTAAGTCGGCAACTGATTTCACTTAGTAACAGCCAGCAACCACTCAAGGAATGCACATTTTTTCCAGAGGTTGCCAGGGGGTTACCAATTTTCCAATCCTGTATGAGTGGGGCAATTTTAACAGTTACATTATATAAAATTGTGAGTCTGTGACCTACTTTTTACATTTTTTGTGACTTACTTTTGGAGCCAACCTGAGCTCAATTCCTGGCACTTTGTGGTTTTTATTATTTTCTTGTAACTTATGTCAGCCACTTTGCTCATTATGTTATCCACATTAAAATCAGCTGGAGAACATTTCAGCTACAATGTTTTTTAATCTGACTAAATGGGTTTTATAGCATTATACTTAAAACTTAGCATTAGTAAAAACTCTTAAGTCTTTCTGCTACTTGATCAACATATATTTAGAAATCAAAAATGGGCTCATTGTTGCTGTTTTGATTTATGAAAAGACTAAAGCGATTTGTGTGAAAGTTATAACAGGTGGGGGAAAACAGGAAAAGATGTAAAGACCAAAGGGTTAAAGGGTGACAGATACATTAAGAGGAGAATGAGGTTACTAAATTAATGAAAAAATGGAAGCAAAAGTAGAAGGTGTGTGGGGAAAGATAAAAAGGTCTGGTAATGGATGAGACTGAGGAATAGAGATAATGGAAAAATATACAGCCTGAAAGTGACTTCAGTCATTTTAGATATAAATAGTGGGGCAGCAAAGTGGTTGGGGGCAGGGCAGTGGTTTTATCATGGACATATAACACTGGGTGATGTTGCCCTACTGTAGACATAATGCCTCTAGGATTACTACAGGCAATAAAATCTATTTATGCAGTTTCCCTAGGCAGGAAATTCAGACAGCAATACATTGGAAATGCTCAACTTTTTAATTTCCCATGTTGAATTTCGGGAACTCTGTGGTTCTCTTGATGGTAAGAATGAAATTAAGGTTGAAGAAATTATGCATCACTTTGGGATATTGAAATAGCACTGAAGGCAAAGTCCTTTATATTCACATGCACTGGCGCAGTTCGAAAGCCTTTAACACTGATGGCATTTGGTGTCCATCAAAAGGTGCATTGTTTTCTTAGATAACTCTTGCTGACAGCTGTGACAGTGACAACACGGACAATGATGAGAAGTTCCAAGTGGACATTTGTTGACTTTCACTGACAAAGTGATTAATTACATTTGGACCATATCGTGTACAAAGCAAAAAGAAAGGTTTATATAACAGCACAGATTGAAAAATTCTCTAATCTTTACCAGATCTTAAAATTATTTAAATACAATCTCAGATGAACAACATTTCATAGTGCAATTTTCACGTTCGTTATCCAAAGCACACTCTCTGTTGGGCCACTTGTAAATTATATTCACATTATTCACTTATTATGTCTTTAGGGATTTGCTAGCTTAGCGTAGCCATCACTTTAACTCTTAGGTAAGTCACTAACGGCATGGCTTCTTCTCCTGTCCCTCCCACACTTTCCTGCTCTGTGTCTCAGGTTTTTAGTTACTCCTTGGTCTCTTCACTTTTATGCTCAGCTCCCTCAGTCTGTCATTTGGCGCATAAGCAAAAACAACAGTCAGGACTCATTCCCTGGCCCGACGGCGCAGGGAAGAAATCCTCTTGCCTACCAGTGAAAACTGGTAGTCCACCCCCTCTCCAGGGGACTGGTTCCAGAGCCCAGGCCATGCATTGAGGTGAGCCTGACTATATCTAGCTGGTGTGTCTCAACCTCATGCACTAGCTCAGGCTCCTTCCCTACCAGAAGGGTTGTATTCCATCTCCCAATAGACAGTCTTGATAGCCAGAGATCGGTCTGCCAGGTCCTCCTCCCTCCTCCCACCTGACACACACTGCACCCCAATCTCCAACCTTAATCTCAAATTCTTGAAAGAGTAAGTTATAAAATAGTTATCTGATCATGTGCAGAGGAATGGCTTATTTGATAAGTTTCAGTCAGCATTAGTGAAGGTTACAGTATAAATGATCTTGATCTCATGCTTTAGTCTATGTAACAAAATATTTTTGTTACATAGATTAAAGCATGCAGTACATAGTCAAAGTATTAAAGCTTTATCAAAAGGAGATTTTAAAGCCTAATCTTTAAAGTAGAGAGGGTGTCTGTCTCCTGAATCCAAACTGGGAGCTGGTTCCACAGAAGAGGGGCCTGAAGGCTGAAGGCTCTGCCTCCCATTCTACTCTTAAGTATCCTAGCAACCACAAGTAAGCCAGCAGTCTCAGAGTGAAGAGCTTTATTCAGGTTATATGATACAACCTTTCCATTTATCCTGCCGTGGAACTGATATAAATAACAAACTGGCTCGTGACCCCTCTGAGGCTTGTTTTGTCTTCACTATCACCTGCCATGTACTCACATTGCTGTTTATGCATTTATTCATCTTAGAATATGATTAATTAAAAATGTCTTGATTTATTTTGGTCTTCAGTTCGGTCAGTTAATCACCTGCCATTAATTTTGACCCTTTGGCTCAGCATTTGCATTAACATGTATGACTTCTGACAAAACACTTGTTACATGAAAACATTTAATGCACTAAAATGTAATATTCCCGCTAAAATGAACAGCTTTCATGACCCCCTGTTGCGTGTTTGTCGACCACCATTAACAAATTTGTTTCTATGATATCAAAGTTATTATTTTTTAGTACCACAGGGGCAAAATTGAAATGTCACTTCCAAGTCTTAAATGATTGCGCAGCCACCCAAGTGGCTGGAGGCTCTGCAAAAACTACTTTCATTTCACACAATTTCAGAGACATTGTGATTGTTTTCGCACTCCGTCAATATTTTGTAAGTGTTATTCTTTTCTTTCTGTACCTCTTCTCGTCGGGTCAGGAATGTTTTCTTACAGAAATTGTCTTTGTAATGTTGCGTGTTAAAATATGCCTACTAGAGAGTGCATTGTCAGATTTTCCTGTCTTTCTAGTTCCCACTTTTTAACCTTCTTCTTATTTAACACCTTTTTTTTTTATCTCCTCCAAACCAAATGGTGAAAAGACAGATTCTTTTGTCATCTTCATACCTCAGCCATGGGAGAAGTGCTTGTCTTCAGTGTGTTGGCAGAGTCCATGCATAATTTTTGTCTCTTGTCTCCACTCTTCCACACACATTTATTCCCATTAGGTGTAGAGTCACCTTGTTGAGAGAATGAAATGCCATTGTCTGCTTAGAAGTGATCCCCTGCTCACCAGTGTGCTCTGTGTTTAGACTGTTTAAATTCATGTGTGCATTGACCTGTCATTTTGGGTTGACTGATTTTGTATGTGTGTGAGTGTATATTTGCTGTTCGTTTCAGACAAACTGTCCACCTGTTTCCCTGTACGGGGTCCCTCCTACAGGAGGAAACAATGGCAATTGTGTTCTTTAGGGCAGCATAGCTAAACATGCAATCTGTTTGTGATTCTGTTTGTGATTATTGTATAATAATTGTTTTTCCCCCCACTGGGTACATATAATGATTATTATTCAGCTGTGGTATTGTTTGTGATTTTCTGAGGGATGTGTGTGCATGTGTGTGCATGTGCGTGTTTGCAGATTGAAATCATTGTTCTATATGGGAATCTGACTCCATCCACTTTGTTCATGAAAGTAGGCTAACTCAGTGTGTTGATTCCACTACATGATCATTGTGGCCCAAAAAAAAAAAAAAAATCACACTACTGGATATATTATTGCAATACTTCATAGAAATCTTTTTGAAAACGTGTAATGCTGCCAGGAAAAATCATCTTTACATTCTTTATTGATTACATTTGATAGCAAAAGCGATGAGGAGAGTTAATTTTATTAAATTTTTCACTATATAGCTCCAAATCACAACAGTCACCTCAAGGTGTTTTATGTTGTGAGGTAAAGACCCTACAATAATTTCAGAGAAAGCCCAACAGTCAAAATGAGCCCCTATGAGAAAGCACTTGGTGAAAGTGGGAAGGAAAAACTCCCTTTTAACAGGAAGAAACCTCCAGCAGAACCAGGCTCAGGGAGGGGCAGTCATCTGCTGCGGCCGGTTGGGGCTGAGGAGAATAAAAGGCAGAACAAAAGCTTTACAACTGAACAACTGCACAGTTATTTGCGTTACTGGGTTCGCTGTTAACGTGACCTGAATATTTCATTTTTAAATTGAAATTCTAGACTGTAGCAACACCCCTAATTCTTAATGTCTCCATGTGCTCATCTCAGGTGAGCACATGGGATGGGATTTAACACAGACTGAACTGACAGGCAGCTTTCTTCTCATTTCTTTGAGTAGTCTTCAGGAAAACTTCTCCAGGCTTCTTGAAGGACATTCAATGCTCTTCTTTAGATGTTAGCTGCCATTGTGTGCTGCATTTGTAGTGTGTTTGGGATCATTGCCATGCTGAAACATGAAGCTGCTGACAATTAGACACTTTCCAGATGATTTTCCAAATCTGAAAATAGTTTTTTCGGGTCCCACTTCTTTTGTCCTCCGTTTTCCTAAAACGTTTTTAAAGAACACACTGCACACCATGCTAAGATATGACAAGTTTTCAGCTAATAGCTTTTTGGGGAATTATACAATTTATTTCTGTCTAACTGTTATCTTTGGCGTTTTGAATTGTGTCTTTGTCAAACAGCTTTTTGGACCTAACTGCTAAGAAAGTGCAATCAGTCACATCCATGTGTGTTTTTTGGGGTGCACACACCATGCAATATACTGTACTGTAGACACTGTTCAAGGCAAAGGAAAACAAGCCCAGTGCTGCAGGGAAATGTCCCAGTTCTCCCAATGGGCAATCCGCCACAGTGTGTGTGTGTGTGTGTGCGTGTGTGTGCACATGTTGCACGCAAATAGTTGTGTCTCCATCTGTTATATCCACTGACTTCTTGTCTTTTTGGAAGAGGGCTCCCTCTCTTTTGCTGTTTCAGGTCTGTCAGCCAAACTCTTGACTGTCTGATTGCCACATCCCAATTCCATATGGTCATTAATGGGGCTGTATCACAAGCCCCAGGGCCAAATGTTTTGCCATTTAGCTACTGAGCTTTGTTTTGAATGGGTGCTGTGATTAGTCTTGTTTTCACCTTGAGTGGATTTGTGTTTCTTGGAAGTGACCTGTTCTGTCTTTTCTAAGTGATTGGACGGTGCAGTTTGACTTGATGAGACTAAACAACCTTTGCGGAATTCTCAGCCATTAATTTTGGGCCCCATTTGATCCTCTTTTGCGATTAACCAGTGATCCAAGAATTGTGATTTCAGCTTGAACTTTTTCTTTTCTGAATTGCTTGTTATTTTCTTCATTTCTTTTTTGACCCTGGATATTCTGACTTGTGCGTGCTTCCTTTGTGTTTCTACTACATTTGTTGTCTCATCTTTAAGTTTGGTCTTGTAAATTATAACCAGATAAAAAATTGTTGTTTCTTTGGATCAATATCTTTGACAAACGGACAGTTTAAAGTCCTCTAGACTTTAAGAAAAGGTTGTAACAGTGGCAAACCCAATTTGGCTGCATTTCAGCCTTGTGTGGTATGAATTAGTATTTTAATTTAGCTTTCTGTGTGTGAATCTAGGCCAGGGATGGGCAACTCCAGGCCTCGAGGGCCGGTGTCCTGCAGGTTTTAGATGTGTTCCTGATCCAACACACCTGAATTACCTCATCAGTATGCAGTCAAGTTCTCCAGAGTCCTGCTAATGACTTCTATATGTGCTTCAGGTGTGTGGTCTGCGGGCCACCAGTTGACATTGCCTGCCCTACACATTGGCTACTTCTGCAACTCAAAGTAGTGGTTCATAAATCCTACTTTCTGGTTGTATATAATATAAATGTGCCTGTTTCGTTTGGCTGTGCGTGTATGTCTGAATACTGTTACTTTGTCTCTAACTTGTTGGACACCTCTTACTAACATTAGTTCAGGCTAATTATAATTGGAGCCCATTAACGGCAGTGAGGAGAAAGATCTGAGCAGATGGTGTCTCCTTGTTGCTTGACTGGACATTTTTGTCTGCAGGACAATGAAATTTGAAAGAGTCCACAATCAGTCAGTTGTATCAATCTGTGTATTGCGTTATTCTCCTTTTTCTTTTCATACTGAGTTTCCATCTCCCTCTAACACGCCTCTCTATCCGTTTTCAGGCCTGATCACACAAATCATTCAGTTTGCACTCACTCACCCTCTCTTTTCATTCTCTTTAATACACACTTGTGATTCTCACAAACATACTTTTGTCTATTCAGTAGCTGTACACACATATCTTGCTCACCTCTTTCACACTCATGTCCTCTTCTCATTCTCTAAACTGAATTAGCCTGGAAGTCAGGCCAGAGCCAGCCCATTACCACCACATAATTACATTCATTTAAGCTTCGGCTCAGACTAAACCCTCTGGTTCTCGTGGCTCCCTTTTGACCCTATGACTTTATCTTTTGTGCTTTTCCTAGACATTTTTTGTTCATTGCATTAATTAAATTTCCAACTCCCAGTTTGTTGGCAGATTCATGGCAATAAGTGCATGTTGGTTTATTTTACAGCTTCATTCACAAAATTTACATTGTCTATGCATTATGTAGAGGTCAAGGTTTGCTGTAGGAACTGGACTGAAAATCAATGACATTCTTGGGTGAGGTGTTCCGGGCACGTCCCACCGGGAGGCGGCCCCGGGGCAGACCCAGGATACGCTGGAGGGATTATATCTCTCGGCCGGACTGGGAATGCCTTGGAGTCCCTCCGGATGAGCTGG
>VOQJ01030589.1:4463-24720 GCA_015052665.1 Apistogramma diplotaenia
GAAAAAATAATACATTATATCCTCTGGTCTATCGCTATGTAATCCACCCCCCCCCCCAAACACACACACACACACACACACACACAACCTGCAAACCTGCCAGCAGCCATTTGAAGTTCAAGCCTTACTGGTTGTTGGGCCCGTCAGATACCATTATGTACCGAGTCTTTTATACCAGATGTTTTATTCACTAAAGGTGTTTTTAGCTGTCAGGGAAAAATCGGTGGAGAGAGGAGGCCACACACATCTGCGTGCCTACACTTAGAACCACAAAGGTAGACAAGATGTTCTTACCCTTATCAAATTATTAGCGCTCACACACACACAGAGTACAAGCTGCTCTTTCGCTTTAAAAATCATTTAAAATGCAAGTGAAGAGTGGACCCCCTTTCAGACGGAGCGAGTTGAAAAGCGGAGGATGCCAAGTTGAAAGAAGCAAACACACGCATACACACAAATCATGAAAGCAGCAGCAGCAGCAGCATGATTGCAACTTCACAGTCAAGTGCAAAGCATGATGTTTTTTGACTGTCGGAGAATGTGTGGCGTAGAAGTACTACAGTAACTGATTTAAGAAAATTCTAATCTGGCTGGTACATGTTTGGAATAAATACCTTTTATCTACTTTTTTTTTCCCACATGGAAGCCCTGTCTTGGTCGGCTTTAGGAAAGCTTCAGAGTTGTGAAGAAGCAGTGGTCTGAGAGCATTAGGTGCCTGGTTCAAATCCTGCATGACTGTGCCTTTACTTTATGCCCTTCCCCTGCTCCTTTCCCCCCATGCACTGCACTATCTGAATAAGAGGTAACACAAATGCCACAAAATAAACATAAAAAAATCAGTTTAGGAGGATGGATTATTTTGGAAGATTTGCTGACAATAAGCTTATAATATAATAATTCTGTCAGAATCAACTATTTCAGCAGTGGCACTGTAAATAAAACCTGAATTATTGCTTGCTCAGCACTTCCTTTATTGGAACCAAAGCTGACTAAAAGTTTTACTTGAGCTCAGTCATTTCCCCACTTTGGTTGGACGCTGCGTGGTGGTGAAGGATGTCGCAGCTTTATTGTAATGGCTGGAACTTAAGGACAGCTCCCCCTGTGTTATTTGTTACGTGTTTATTCAATTCAGATGACAGCTTTGAGATTGTGCTCATATTATGGGTGAATTTCCCATTACTGGGAAGCATCACTGAAATGTCACTTACAGGGGAGAAAAGTAGACGACTGCATGTTCAATGTGCAGCGACATCCTGCAGCTACACTCAGCCCTGAGACCTGTAGTGTTCGGATTTGCATTTGAATGTAGAGTTTCAGTTGCATTCGTGATTTCCCAGTGTTTATGCTTAAGTCTGTTCAAATGCTCGCATTATTTCATCTCATACTTGCACATACAGCATAAATTGCAAGGATTCGATGCACAAAGTCTTTCCAGTTTGCACGACATTTTTCACAGTTTCACTGTTGCTTTGCGAGTAGTTTGAGCCTGACTGGTTTTAGTTGCATGGACGTCGGCAGCGTCCGTGCAACTACTGGCGACCGTGGCGGTCTGCATCCACCAAAGCAGCCCAGTCCAGTAAAGTGCCGTGGGCCTCTTTGCGGCCAATTTCATGCTGGCAACTGCCAGCAACCTCCAGCAACCTCCAACAACCACGTTGCAGGAAATACTTGTGAAAATACTCGTGAGCAGTGACCAGCCTGTGCTGTTTAATCAGAAATGTACATGAGATGAAAATACAAGATGCATTATTTGGAAGGCTCTTTTTTCATCTAGTCGAAATAACAAATTTCACGCTTACACATTATATTACCAAATATTCTTCTAGTGGCCCGACATTAGTCACTTGCTGTTTGCCTTTTCCTTTTAAAACATGACCAGCTTCTAAGCAATGTGTGCAGACCTCTGTAAGTGACTTTATTTTAGGATGGCTTAAATAGCTTTTCTGTTCTGCCCAGCTCAACGGAAGCAAAATAAATAAGCGTAGAGACATTTTGTTGTAGTTGCACTGGACAAGACATTTCTTCCTTCATTGAAGCACTGAATACAGCGTAAAAGTGGTCAATAACTGTCTTACTAATAACTGGGCTATCTAAGACACATTATCAGCGTCTGTAGTTACTCATGTTGGCATATACTTCCACGGGGCACGGACTACACGCTGTTAATGTTGCTCTCACTCACACACCGAGCAGAGGAGCATAACTCACTTCCCACAACACTGGACCTGTCTCACACACATTACCCATCAGGATAACTTCACAAAGAAACAGGCTCTGCGTGCAGGAAAAATACTAACGACTAAATGAAATTTAATGAAACAAAAATGTAATTAAGGGGAAAACAGACTGCTTGCCATCCCAGGATTATAAGGTTTTTTTGTTTGTTTGTTTTTTATTTATTTGAAATGAATCCAACTTCTCAGTTCTTCTTTCACTGCTCACCAGTTTGCATGTGCACGAACGGGAACGGAGCACGTTGAATATTTAAGGTCGTCTTTCTCATCAAAGCCACACTTCATTACTGTTACACTTTTTCCTGAAGCAAACTGACAGGCCATTCCTCTGCTAATGAATTAAGCTTTAGAAAGTATTCATGCGCATATTTGCCAAGATGCTTGAGGACATGCTGACCAATACAACCTGATGGATGTATTCAAATGAGACCTTTGGTCTGTGGGTTTGCTATTGAGTGTGTGCACATTTCAGAGGGTGCACAGTGTATTGACAGGAGTTTTAAGCCAACTACATCTCCAAAGAAAGAAGGAACAGCGTGCAGGCTGTCGAGACGTTGGGCTTTGAGATTTAAATTTATTAGATTTTGTTCTTTTTTTAATTGATTTGCGGTTGCTCTCACAGAAAGCCCGTGCCTCTTGTGCTTTGTTTAAATCTTTATTCTGGGACTTTGCCACCGTTGGTGGTTTAAAGCCTTGCCCAAAGGCCTTTGAACCTATGTTAAAGTTATATAAAAGCTCTTGGGAATCTTGGCCATATTTGTGTTGAGCCGCTAAGTTTGCCTGCTGATTTTCACGCATTATAATACTTTAAGTTGATTGAAGTGGCGTGCAGACCCCTCTCATAATAATTAGCATTGCAAATCTCTGAGGTTGTTGAGGAAAATCAGCTCATTTTGTTGCTTTTAATTTGATGTGTCTTGCTGCCTACCCTTACTCCCCTCCTCTTCCTACTCCTCCATTACCACTTCTGCTTTTGAATTTGCTGGTGTCCAACTCCAAACGCTGGGTTTGTTTAGCTAATCGGATCATTTAGCTGTTTTAATTTCAAACCTCAAAACGAATTTACCCACTCCTCTCCATTCTTTTCTTTTATCCATGGCTGTCTCCTTCCCTCTGGGCTTTCACTTCCTCCCTCACCACTCTCTCTGTGTTTTCCTCTCAAATTTCAAAGCTTATTTATATAATCAGCTCATTTAGCTGGTTTTATTTTAACGGCATTCGGAGGCCCCCCTTTTCTCTCTCTCTGGATGTTTCCTCTGTCTTTTCCTTTCATGAGTCACAATGTTGTATCCATTTTCTGTTCCTCTATTTCTGTCCTCTTTGCCTTCTATTTTTCCTGCTTCTCCTCTCTTTGCATCTGTGGGTCTCTGTCATATTGAATAATGCACCAAAGGATCCACATCGTTGCGACAGTCTGTTTAGCTTCGATAGGGTCTAATTACGTACATTACATACGTAACACTCATCTGTGATGTCGCTTTTAAGCTGTCAGATGTGTTTTTGTATCATCTCGGGGCAGTGAGAGATGCTTTTTGAGGTTAGGATTATGTTGTTGTCAAGGGAGAGAGACTGCAGAGAACAAATCCCAATCATGACAAACTAATGCTGCTGTAGCATGATTTTACACAAGCGAAAGAAGATTAACAGGTATAAAAGACTACTTTTATCATTTCAAACATCACGATCATTTTACTGATCGTAGAAAATATTAAATAGGCAACAACATTAGTTGTGCCATAACTTTCAATGGCTGTCACGGAGATTTCCTGACAAAATAACCCCAGTGATATCACCAAGATGTGAGGCCACTCATTAGGGTTTGTATTTCTAACACTGTCATATTGTTTTTGACAACTGGAAAAGACAAGAGTGAAGAACCAAGTGCACAGCGCACTCATAAAGTAGTGATGACCTGATGGACACAGACAAACTATTGCGCAGACCGTCTCAGTCTAGCCCTCATTGTCTTAAAAGGAATTCTAAGAAAATTCCCCCAAAGTCAGCAAAGGTTGTAGCTCCATCAGGCTGCGTGTGCATGCCAGAGCAGGGCCCACGAATCATACAAAATCACGCTTTAACCACTTCTTATCACTTGGACAGACTCAGAGTCCACCATCTTGAACTGCAGACAGTGACCGTACTCTTCAGTCCTCATTAAGCTGATGCTGCAGCAGCACATCAACCTGTTCTCAGCCAACTTCAGAGTAAAAATCAAGATAATCTGGATTTTGTGTTTTTGATGTTGTCCATTCTTTCTCTGCTATTCTATCATCATCTTAAGACCGAGAAAATGAAGCCTTCTAATATTTAACACTGTTTCACCTGTAATTTAATGCTAGCTTTTCATAAACATAACCATGCACTTTTTAGGAACTTAAAATGAAAGCAAATCAAATTCTGCATGTCTGTTACACCACCACTTCTCCCCCCACCTTACCTGCACTTTCAACTTTTGGGTCATTTCACACACTACTTGTTGGTCTCTTCTGCAACTCAAGATTTACAAACAAAGGTGCTGCTGTTTATTTTTTTTCTTCCTTTCTGTCTTTGTTTTTTTTACGCATACACAATCAATGGAATCTGCACTGCCTATCAGTGACTTTAGAAATCTAAGTACCATGGATAGTTCCTGCATTTCATTCAGTCCAGTGTTCAGCACCTTGGACAGCGGTCCTTAGACATTTTATAGGAGAGTGTACAAAACGTCCATAACAGCTGAACACAGTATTGTAGAGCAGTCATTCTTGACCTTTTTCAGAAAAAGAATGCACTTATGTCATTATCTGTATTTTAATTAAAAACCTATTGCAAGTCATTCACATTAAGTGTAATTGTTAAAATCGCTACAGGAACTGTAGAAGAAGCTGCTCTAGCACAGCTTGAAAGCTTGCAAAATTTCAGTGCTTTTACAGACATTGATCAGCACTTGTTTTTACTTTTTTCTCCACAAATCACAGATATTAGTCCAAGAAACAAACATATTAGAGGACCATATGTTTGTTTCTTTCTGTCTTAAAACCTCAGCTCATCCCCAAGGTTGCAACCACTGCTATAGAATCTGAGACTAAATTTAATCTAATTAATTATTTGACCAAAAAACACTTTGGAGTGTCTAGATACTCTCAACCATAAAGAAAACCTGCATTTTCTTTAGATTCCACATGCATCTACTTTACTATGGGTTTCTGCATCTAATAGGAACAAGATGGTACAAAAATAATACATCGCCAGCATCCTAATCCCTCCAATCTGTGGATGTAGCCCAGACTGCCAAGTATGACAAACTCTGTCCAAGCTGTGACACAGTATTTCACAATGTTGTCCAGTGTAGCTTTGACTGAGAATTCATACTGGCTTTTCTTCAAGATTTCTGTTACTTATCTGTCTTCTACATCTTAAGCCCTGCTATATTTCTAGGTACTGATGTTCCTAAATGCTCTCTAACACACACACACACACACACCTGACTGCATCTCAGGTCACAGTATCTATGCACATGCTGAGGTCATGCAAGTGGCCGAGGTCAGGGTCATATTTGGCCTTAAGGAATTCAAACACACACACTCAGCCTGCCTGCATACGGCACACACACACACAAAGAAATACACACATTCTCTGTCTCATGCACAAATACACGCACCTATTGTCTGCATGCATTAGCTTTGCTTTGCTGCACTGACCTAGCACAGCCTAGACCTACTTTGTTGTTTATGTGTGTGTATATGTGTGCGTGTCTTTTGTTCTGCTTCCCGACTGGCGCATATCTGAAGGTATAAGGCACTGTTGCTTCCTGCACAGACCTACCTCTCCTAGTTAGATAATTGTCTGTTTCAATAAAGAACACAGTGTACATGAAGGGTAGCATCACTGTCTGTCTGTGTGAGTGGAGAAACTTGCTCTAGCAAAAAGCTTTTCTCAACCCCTAGATTGAGATGTTGTTGTTTAACTGCAGCAGGAACACAAAGACACCAGCTGATTAAAAGATGTCTCTGAGCTTGATTAGCCTGTACCAAAGGTGGACAGGTTGTATTTTGGCTCCATGTTCCTCCAGCTGGTGTATGCACACATTCAACATAGCTGCAGCTATCAGGAGGCTCTTAACAAGTAGCTATTATTTTTTTATTGCAACAGCTTGGGGAGCTTTTGTGCAGGAAAAAGGATGATAAAGCTGCAAAGAGAACCTCAATAGAATACACTTGTGTCACTTAAGTGTTCACTATTTGAAGTTTTAGTATCTTGGCAGGCTGTAAATACCTTTAGATTGCATATCTGTGGCATTTCAATTGCCTGTGCTAAGCCGGATTAGATCTTTTGATGCAAATGGTTTTTAACTGAGCTGCCGGGCATGGGGAAGTTTTACTGTTTTGGAGGACAACTGGTTCCAGCAAACTGGTTCTAGCCAGTTTGCTGTGTGGGTGCCAACCTAATAAGTCTATAGTATTCTGGGTTTCATTGCATTTTAAACAGTATTGAGTTGCACCCTGAAGCTGATGCTTAAATTATAAGTCATTCTTGTGTCACTCCTGGTGTGTTGACAAATTTAATTGACAGATTATAGTCCTAAGAACTACAAATCCCACTAACAAACAGTCCATTTTCCAGCGGCTGCGTCACCTGTCCAGCATCCTCACTTTTCGACAGGGGCAAAGCAGAGGAGGCAATCATGAATCATTTTGTTTATTCAAAATCACTTCATTCAGCTCTCTTCAAAGATTCATAATCACTGATTAAGTTGTTCATTCGCTTCCTCCCCTAAGCTAAGCCTTTGCAGCACTGTTTAAATGCACTTTATTGAATATATCAGTGCTCACTCAGTCCCAACACTGATTCAGACTGTCTTCAGGTTTTTTGGTCTGGTGGCTAGTTCCAGTTACCTTCAAAAATCTAAACAGAGATTTGATCTTTCATAGACTAAATATGGAGCTTCAGTGAAAATGAGGCTTATTAGTCCACAATAGCCTCTGTGCTATCGTGTCATCAGTTTTTTTGCTTGGTTTGTTTTCAGACACAATGCAGCAAACACTCTTGCGGTCTCTACTTCAGGTCCGACTCTCTTTCAAGACTTTTTCTCTTGGTGCAGTTTTGTGTTCAAGTGCTTTCGACCACCAACCAAACTCTTCCAGCAGATAACTAACTCTGGCTTGAGGCTGCATGTTGACATGCTCAGCTACAAAATGAAGGGAGACAGAAAACTTTCACAGGGCTGTTTCTCTTGTGTTTTGGTTGTAGGTCCTCCATTCATTATCCATTTCCTTCCCTCGTGTTAACTTGCTTTGATGTGTCTGAGAATTCTTATCATTCAGCAGGAGCACAAACAGCTTTGAATGAAGGTTTTGTTTTCCAATTATTATTACCAGACAACGTTTGGACACACTCACCCATTCATATGAGCAGATGAATGTATGCATGTGTATTTTGCTGTGAGCATAAATCAGTTTCTGATTAGTGTTGTATGACTTGACTGTAGAAAAACACTGTGAAATTAAAGCTTTAAACTTGGTTTTAAGTTGGTGACACAACAAACTGCAGTACTGGCTGATCTGAAATGGTTTCAGCCCCACCGTGCACGTGTTTGTGTACATATGTCATCTCTGTGCACGTTACAGTGCTTCACAATGTGTACTTCGTTTCAGTGTTTCATTTATGGGCCCCAGCAAGGAACAGCTGCACCACGTCGGCCCCCTGTGGTTTCCCTGGACTACAAATACCTGCATTCTGCACATAGTGACAGGTCAGGAGGAGAATGATTCACACCTTCACTTTATCTATCAGTGGTGTGGTTAATGCAACGCTGCTCTGAGACAAGTCTCATCTCCAGAGATTATACACTCGTTGATTGGATTATTAATGGTATAGATTAGTTTACAGATGTAACCTGAATGCAGTATTGATTCCTAAATAGCTTTAATGGGAATAGTATTATTGATTACTTAATAACCATAACTGTCCCCATGGGAGGAATGCATTGATTGTGCATACGCTGGAAGAAACACTGTGTTCCAGCCACCGGCCAGAAGAAAATGAATGTGACCGTTTTGCATGCCTGATCCAGCTGATTTCTGTAGATAGACAAGTAAGGTCTTCAGTGCCACTGATTATATGGGTTAAAGCTAAAGGAAATACACCACTGGCTGAACAAACTTGCGGTCTGTCTCCAAATGAAACGGAGTAAGTCAGGGCCCAAAGGGGGAGAAATTCAACCAGTCACACTGGAAGCCGGGATGTTTTAAAGGGTCTAACATTTTAGCGTGAATTAATGTCCGATTTTCACACCAGCACTGTTTCAGGGCTCCACTGAAGTGGGGAGCAGGACTTTGTGAATGCAATTAAAGTCAAGGAAATTAAGAGCTGTGCCCGTTCCCTGCTCCCCAGTGAGAACAAAACAACAATAACCAGTGAACTGGCAGACAGAAATTTACACACACACGCTCGCGGTGCCATAAAACTATTATTGTTCCTTGGTTTATTATTACTTTGGCATTTATCTCTTCACTTTGCTCACTTTTGCTCTCCTATCCTATTTGTTTTTTTTTATCCTACCTTACTTTGCTGGATTTACTTATATTATCTTTGCATTCATATTACTGATGTTACACATACCATTACATTTACTACTGCTGTAGAAATAAGGCTTCGCTGAATGGCACCAAGGTGAAATGAAGGAAGCAAACGATTTAAGAGGAAACTGTGAGAGAGGAGAGGGTAGGAGAAGCAGGGCTGAATGAGGCATAATGGGAAGTAGATGGGGTATGGCAACAGACACCAGGGTAAGGGAAAACGCTTAAAGGAGAAAAAGGGAAATGAAGTATAACAGATGAGAAAAAAAGGATGTTATAATATTGGTGCCAATCTATGGAGCCCTGGAAGGAGAGGAAGGATCAGCACTTCAGAGAGTTAGGAAAGTAAATGAGGAGCTGCTGCAAAACAGTCGATAGAGTTAAATCCTTTTAAAATAACACACTGAGTCATGCCAAGAATTTGGGGAGCATCAAATACTCCTTGAACAGCTACTTTGTTAGAAATGCTGTATAAAACTGACACAACCGTGTGTCTGTGCATTCTAATATTAAACAGTCGAATGTGATAGGGCTGAGGAAAGGCTCCTTTTGTTGTTGTTGTTGTTGTTTTATATGCAGTATATAATGTGGGTAAACAACAATAGGCCACTTTAACCTGAACTGAGAAACTACTAACTTTCTCCAGCTTTACCTTTTTCTCTGAACTGCTTAACTTATTCAGGATTCGGGTCCACGGCTTTTGATGCCATAGACTGTGCTATCATTTTGCTATTGAATTATAGCTAATAACAGTTGTGTTCCTGCAGATATACTGTAGCCAGTGTGAGTTACATGTGCCGGCATTCAGCGGTTTGATCTTTGTGTGTTGTACATGAGTCAATCAAATCACAGCAAATTCCAAAGTAAGAGGAGCAACTGATTAATTACTTAAAGGTGTTCTAAAAAAATTACTTATTATTATTATTATTTTTGAAAAGCTTTTGACATTTAAACTTTTCAGCATCTGCAGTGATATTGAATGAAATCGTCTGGACTGGTTTGGTTTGCAGGATTAGAGTGACTGCACGTACGTATGATAACCACTGAGTCAACTCTTGCTAGTAGCTACATAATAATCATTTGGTTATATCTTTAGTTCATTGTTTTAATTCTTAATTTGGACTGGTGATGAGTAGCACCGTGTGGAGGCTATTAGAGGAACATCAGCTACCTCATTGTGTTGTTCGCTCAGCAGTAAAACAGGACACGTGAAATGCTGATTTCTTTTAGTTTGTTACATTTCTCTACTCGCTTATTTTTCCATACATATGGGTCGATAAGTTTGAGTTTGGAAACTATGAAAGGGCCAACTAAACAAATTAGTCATATACCAAAGAACTTCCTGTATTTCATGTGTAGATTCTCAGTCATCCAGGTCATGGTAGTAATCCTGCATTTTAACATGATTTTCTCACACTCGGTAGATGTAAAGTTATTGCAGCGACTGTCTGGAAAAGGAAAGCTGGGCTGGTTTGACCTCACTCCTCACTGGTCCTGGCTCAGAAATGTTATTTTTCAAATAACAACAGACAAAAACAATCTTGATGGGAATTTGCAGTGAACTCTGAAAATACCTGGCTGCATATTTAGACGTCGGGGGTCTGCGGCTGTTTAAAAAGGCACTTATTGCTCTGTTTGGCCTTTAAACTTTAGCACTCGCAAGTTTGCTTGTACTGGCTTGTGTTATTGATAATATATTGCTGTTCTCAGTGTTTTTGTCACCGTGACACACGCAAAATGACACAAATAAGACAGTTTGTCTCTTTTTCAACCCCCCCTCGCTCTCTGGCTCATTACCCCTCTCTCTCTCTGCCTTTGCTTTGCTTTGGATAGAAATCGTTGCGTCTTTCCTGTCAATACGGTGTCTACCCACGCTCACCGCTATATATAGGAGCTGCCATCTTCCCACAGTTCCCACATCCTCTCTTCCTCCACCTCTTCTATTCAGCTTCCATTCAAATACACTCATTTCACTTCAAAACAAATATATAGTGATGAACACAGAGGAAAAGGAAGGAAGAAAGGGAAGGAAGGAGCGTTTGAGAAGAGAGGTGGGACAGTGTAATAAAACTGAAGGTGAAAATGAGAGGATGTAAGTGAGGGGCTTATGGAAAGGGTTAAAATAGTGAGTTACCCAGAGTGAACAAAACCAAGCTATCCTTACCAGACACTCTGACAGGATCATACCACCGTCACCTCAGGCCTTCTTTTGACTGCCTGCGCTGCTGCTGATCAAGCAGCCAAAGCATACCCAGCTCCTACGTGTGCTGTAACCGCATGTGCATGAAGAGCACCGACTGAATGACTACAGAACAGGACGGAGTAGAGCTTGACAGCTGAAGTGCAGGGACCTGTTGGAGCGTAGCATGTAATTAAGAACCTTGGTTCAAGCACGGATACTGGCAAGCATCCCTCCTGTTGAAGTGTCCTTGAGCAACAACCTCTCGTCTCTCCAGGGTGCTGTTCTGTAGCTCCTCGAACGGCGGTCTGTGAGAAAAGTCCAGCTGTGACATTGGATTTTGTGACAGTTTACATCATCATTACAACATACAACCCAAACTGTCTTTCTTAATTCTAAAAAAAAACATTAATACATTTTTAAAAAAGTCAAAAGAAACTCCGACTCTTCTCACGTATCCCAGATGGTGTGAACTCGAAGAGTGTGACACATCAAAACTCCCTGCTCATAAACTGCCACTAGCCACCTGTAAAGATGCTGCCCTTCATACACAAAACAGAAAACCTGTCGCAAAAGCAACTGCTAGAATTTAGCTAATGCTAAGCAAGAGAAATACAGGCACAAAATATCCCATCAGACAGAATTTCGACGTCAGAAGTTTGTAGATTTGAAACAAAGGCAACAAGAGCACTTGTTGGATAGTAAGAAAGTATGTGATGAGGGGATACAGGTGTGGTAGTAACATGCCAGCAGGGTTACAACATTTTTGCATAAAATGATTACAGGGGTCATAGCAGGTCTAGGGCTGTCCAAAATACTATCAAAATAAGAGCTTTTGATTGATTTGTGAAGAATGAATGAAAAGGACATGACTTGTGATTTTTGTCTTTTTTTAAACCACTGCTGTAACTCAAACTGAACTCCTCCACTACCTTTGATTAGTGACACCCCTCACAGAGCTTATCATGAATCACATGTGATTGTGACTACTTTAACTAGTGGTGTCACAACTTACACTGTTAGCTAGTGAGCACTGACTGCTAGAATCTGATTGAGTGGCCGAGCACGAATACATTTTAAAGTGATGACGTATTACGTAAGTGTGCTTGTGATCCGCAACCTGACTGGTTGGCAGAGATAATCATTCCTTTACATCAGGACGGTGTTGGGATGGCTGCAATAACAAAAAAAATAAACAAGACAAGGAGGGATTAAGAGACAAGGAGGAGAGGAATCAAGGATGAACAAACGAAGACATAAGAAGATATAAAATCTGTGGTATGAAATGTCATTTTATTTTCAGTGTAGCACATTTAGTCTTTTTGGTCAAACAATCTATTGGATGATCTGAAAATGAAGGGTTAGTCTATGTGACTGTTTAAATAATCCCCTCACGGATGGGATACATGAAAAAAAGAATTGTAAATGTGCACCAGAGCTGAAGAAATCCAAATGGACGTGTAAATGCATTTCAAGAGAAGAATAAACATAACAATGACATCATATGCTTGGCTGTAAAACAGGAGTTAAATGTCAGGATAAAATAAATACACTAAACAATGCATAACTTAAAATGTGGCAGGCAGTGGTGATATAGTTTATGTTTGAGTGAAATATTTTTAAAATTTTCTTTTAGCAGAGCAGCTTTGTGGGACACTGTGTTTGATGTAGGAGTGCTTTTTATTCCCAATTATATTTTCTAGTGTAAACCAGAAAAAAAAAACATGTGTGTGATTTCTTAATTAATGTGGAAGGTTAAAGTGACCCTGGAAGTACAGTGTGTTAACCTCTCTCAGTAATGAACACACCATCACCGGTGTCAGCATGTTTGTGTGTGGAGTGCATTTGAAATCTATTTCTGACCATATTCTGTTATTTTCATGTTCCCCGCGCTCTGCCAGTGCTCTGTAATGAGTCTCCTGCCATTACCTATACAGTAGCTGCTCATCGAACCGACGTGTTTGTGAATGAGAGGAGCGAATATCAGGTGTCAGGGTGCAGCACGTGCACCACCCTTCTTTAACGAGATACTGAAAACGTTAGCATCTGTGTGCACAAACAGCTGCATTTTCACATCCGCTGTATTATATAGTTTTAATATGCTGATGATGGTCTTTTGCTCAGGATAACTTCCTAATGCATAATCTATGTTATCAATCTCAACATTGTGTTATTAATAAGTGAGGTGTGCTGTGCAGCAGTTCAGCACAAAGTTGCAACTTCAGCTCACTGAAAAAAATGTTACAAAACCTGAAATGGTTGTAATGTATTTAACAAGTTAAATTTAACGATCTATGCGCATAAATTCATTACTTAAAAGCAATGCTTTTTTCTCACTTTTGAAATGTTGTGTTTAGAATTTCAAATGGCTGCATCCTGCATCACACGCAGCGCTGCAGCATGTCTGAAAACTGGATGCTGCTCCTAGAGGATAATTGATATTTTAGGTGGGATTACAGGAGACTCTTGCGGCACTTAATGCACCACATATTTTTATGTCACTTTGAAATACCTGCATGAAAAATGCTCAGCGTACAGTACAATGTTTGTACTTGACAGCTGACATGCCAATCTTACAAATATAACCACGCAGCTGAAACAAGTACTACAGAGACACACTCGTAACCCTCTCTTGGGTTGGTATCATTATCAAAGTGTTCATTTTCCACTCGCTTTCTTATATCTTGGTAAAGTCTTTGATATTTGTCTGTTTTGTGTTTCTTTTCCCAGCATTCAGGGCAAATTAATATTGTCAAATTGTTGTCTGGGAGTGAAGGTTTTTTTCTCAGTGCTCATAATTATTATGAAGTATTATACCATTAGCTACACCTGCTAAAGTCTTTACAGGGTCCTGTATGTGAAGCTTCTATTGGCTATACAGCAACCAAAGCTGACCCATGGGAGCAAAATATCATGTGTTGTGCAGCTGCTGATCATTTTATTTTTACATTTATTTAGTTATTTTTAAAAGTTCGATAAACCCTGAATGTGTGCACATTTTCCAGCTTGCATTTGCCTGTCCTGTGTGGAAGTGGACGTGACAGTGGAGACTCTTTACATACGACTCTAATTAAATGTATCAGAAACTATGAAACATTTATACATCAGCCCTGACTCAAAATATAAAAAAACATAGAAGAAGAGTCAATATGTTGCACTTGAGCCCTCCCCCACATACATGTGTGGAAATGCTCAGAGTGATGCTGAAGTGGTAAAATATTGAGGGGGAAGCCTCTAAGAGACAGCCTTGTTTCTCCACTTGAATCTCAACAAGCAGCAGAGCTACTTAAAAGGATTTTTCTTTTTTTTTTCATATTTTCCTTTTATGCCACATAACACTTGAACCAGCCCGATAAGACGCCTCTATTATTAGTGGAGCTTAAATGAATCTAAATGACACAACGTTTAGTCCTTTTTTTCACCTGAATCATGTGATGGAAACTTTTACGATCAATTCCAGATGTCATGAGAGTCTCAATACAGGACGGTGAAAGGAATTAATGTGTCTGTCTTAAGCACATCACAGCAGGCGTGATGGCTCAAAGTGTCGTGACGTATGTGAGATCAGATGTTTGTATAAATCAACCACAGAAAAGGTTCAACGACCTCAGGAGTCACGATCGTTCTGAAAAGGTCTGAATTTTAATATCGAGTTTTACGAGATGTTTACGAAAGTTTGTTCCATTGTTATGATGTATGATACTGAAAGGAAGAGTTCTTTCAACACGTACATGAGCTACAACCATAACCTCGTTTAGTTTGTAGCCAGATGATATTTTTTCATGTGATATTATTTTACAGAAACTATTACAAAAATGTTTTACCGCTGCATCTTAAAATCTGTCTCAAATAACTTGAGACTACAATTTCAGAAATAACAAGTTATCATATGGACAACTTGTCAGAACACAGTGAGCACAAAATTGTTCTCTGGGCTTAGCTAGAGCCTGGCTTTGACTTTTACTGTTTTTTGACTGAGACAGAGGACAAAGTAGATAAAAACCACGCGTGTACCTTCCTGAGTACTAAGGAGATTGCAGGCCTCTCAGGCAAGTGACATTTAAACACAGACTAGACTGTCTCACTCCCATTATGCTACATTCTGGTTTTTTTGCTTTAATATTCACGACTCAGATTTGTTTCTTAGACATGATGTTCATGTTCTCAACCCTGAGGTGAGCGCATGACCCAGATAACCTTGTGTGTGCAAGCCAGATGCATGGTCAGCTCTGCACTCAGCCTGAAGACCAGAAAGAAATAGACACTTACATGTGGGTGATGTACAGTGTGTAAGTTTTTGGTACGAAAAAGTAACTCTTCCTGAAAGGTCTCCAATGGTATTGCATGATATCTAAAAGGCCTTAAACATTTGCCAAGTGCTGTACATGACATGCAACTGGGATTTATTCAGGCATGGATCCATATTTAACTATAAGCTCACAACAAAGCCTCTGGTTATCTTTTCTAATCTGCCTTTTATTTTGATAGTGGGTTCTGATTGAAAAGTCTTTACCCCCTTCAGCTAAAGATATTTAACTGGGTCACAGAGGAAGATGGTGAAGAAGTAACTAAAAGAGAATGAAGAAATTAAAATAAAGACCGCTGCCTGTCTTCTTCTTTTTTTCTGGGTGCCAGTAGCTTAGCTTAACTGTTTTAAACATTTTTTATACAAGTGCACTCTGGGTTTGTGGCATTTACTGTTACATCACTGTTGGTTACTGGAGGCACCGTTCTGTAGTATACCGACAGCACATTTGATCCTCTCGTCCAGAGAGCTAATCTTTGGTTGTAGCTTCCACCGCAACTTTAGCTTTTACGGATATTTCTATCAGGCAGTATAATATACACACACAGCTGATTACATTTTGAGGAAAGAAGAGAAGATAACCTGCTAACTACAGACCATTAGTTGGGGGTTACAGAGACGATTTTCTACCCGCAAAATTGATGTGCTACTAGAAGAAAAATGCATTAGGCTCTCGACGTCGCTCGCTCTGCATTCATTTCCTATGGAGCCTCTGCAATGAGGCAACAACAGCTAAACGACCGGCAACACTCGTTCATGTGAAATTTCGAGCTCGTACACGTAGACGTGCAGAAAAATGTTCTACTTTTGCCGCTGTCGCTCTAAACCAATCAGCGAGGGTTTCATTGACTGACCAATGAGAAGAGAGTATGCTGCAGGCTGCAGTCCGCAACCAGTTTCAACATGGTGGAAAGCTTCATTTTAGCTGTTTAACTTTCCAATATTATATGACACTTCACGCAGTGATTATTGATTTAAATAAAAAGGCTCTGAATTTATCTTCATCAGCCATCAAATGATGTTCACCCTGCTGTTTCCTGTCTGTAATACAGGATGAACCCAAGGTAGTTTTTAATTTTGTAGAGGAAGCTTAACAGAAAGATTTCTGTCAGTTCCAGTAAAATCTTCTGACTCTTCATTTTTATTGTCTTGTCTGACATGGACTGCTTTGAAAATGTCAAAATCCCTCCAATTCCAATCAAATTTCTTGGAGATGAGCGACGCGAGTGACGAAAGAGCGGGATTCGGCAATGCTGCCGTCGCTGTTGCCTCCCTTTTGTTCGGTTTGACTCGAGTGGCGATGGATAGATGGAGGTTTTGATACATGTGCACTCGTCACACCAGGAATGCTGACAGCTGAGGTAAACAGTGGACTGACCAACATGTCCTCCAACCAAAACGTAAGCATCCATCGTTTCTGCAGGTCCCCGAAACACGACCCATATTTACGTTTCCAAATGACCACGCCTACCTTCGGCTTCGCGTGTCGTATGGACCTGTCTGTGGGAAATGTTGCCGTGGCTCGGAGGATAGAATAGTAATTTTATCAATGTGAAGGTTGATGGTTCACTCCCAGCCTGTCATGTCAAAGTATCAAATGGCAATATAGTGACTTTTGTACATGAATAACAAATGTTATGGTAGTGTGAGGAATGCGATGACATATATATATGTATTTTTCTGGGGTCTGCCGGACAAAACCGAACACGTTATTTAAACGCACTTTTGTCCACGGCCGCTAGATGTCGCTTTTTCCCTTCCTAAACGTAAATATTGGTCGTAATCCGTGATTGTGGAAACGACCAATGCCTAAGTTTTCACTCTGAGGACAGGCTGTACTGACAGCCTGCACTTACACAGATGAACACCGGCCCAAGTGTTTGAGGGTTTCCCTGGGGGTAAAAATGTAAAATATCACAAAATATGATTTTTTTTATTCCTGATTTATTATTGTGATTATTTTATTTAAATATGCTAAAATATAATGTGTACAAAATTGTTATCCGCAGAAAGTTGCCGGGCATTGTGGCGTACAGACAGTTAAACAGCCTTTGCTTAGTCTTGCTTAGAAGGTAATTTCCCTTTATCCTTACACCACTTTAATATTGAACACTGGGTGAGATATTCTTTCAGTTCAGCTCAATTCAGTGTCAGAGACAGTGGCCTTTCATAAATGAGAAGTCAGCCTCTTGCTTGTTAGCATAAAACTCCCAGATAACTGGAACAAAATAACTTCACAGGCGGATTTTGGTTCACTCTTTGTTTAACACTATGTTCATACCAATGGTAATAATTAAGAACCAGATGCATTGTTCAGTTCATTAACACGTGTCTTCCAGCAAAGAAAATCTACAAGTCACAATGTGGTATCTTTCCTCATGCTGAACATCCCCACACAGCTGCAGGCTGGCACACGGTACAACGGGAGTTAAAAATGACACAAACATAGTGCTTCTGTGTTTTAAAGCAAGTTGTACTGAAGTTGACACATTGTTACATCACAAAAATGTGGACATGTGCATGATAATGTTCCACAGCTTTTCGCCTTTCCATTGGAAATGGGATCATCAGAGGGTTTCTGACACTGTTCACACATAGATTGTTCCGGTGTAGATTTCCAAACGTGATCACCAGGATGTCTGTGCACACCCACAGACACGCACTCACTGTGTAAAACAATGGAAAACATCATGCCTCAGTGGAGGGGAGACTGAAATGAACAGAGAACATAGATTGGGGTTGAGCAGGGATAACGTTTCTGTGTGTGTGCGCGTGTGTGCGCGCAGTCCTGCTGGATGGGCTAATGCATTTATTTAAAACAGACAAGTTAATTGTTAGATTCCTTTGAAGCTTAATGAGATCAAATGAGCAAAACATATTGACCAAGCCCTCTCCATTTCTCCATCTGTCAGTCGCTTTACCTCTCCTTTAATAGTATCTCTCTATGGCTCCCTTACTGCCTTTCTGATTGGTCTCTTCCCCTCTTCTCTCACACCCTTTAACTCAAGGTTTTCCCTTCTTCTCGTGTCCTTCCTACTGCACAGTTGTGTGTAAAAGGAAGCAAAAGCAGTTTCTTTAAAAGGAGTGCCCATTTTTTCATCTACATGCTGAACTAATGTTGACCTCCTCTGTGATTTTTCCGTCATGCCTTTTTTTTACGTCTGCGCACGTGAGGAAGAGTGTGTTACTCTGCGTAAGTACGAGCTCCCGTGTGTGTATGCTGTTCACTCGTTGTGTGGGTGTATGAGCATCTGAATGTCTGCGTGCTCGTGCAAATGTGTGTGCCTGCTTCGATTGCTGGGGAGGATCGCTCCTTGGAAACAGAGACAGTAATCACACACATGCTCACACACACACACACATGCACAGACAAGCCTATTCTCTCTGTTCACAGTGTAATGAGGCAGAAATCAGAGTCAAGCTGTGAACTTATGAAAAAAGATGTAGATGAATGGAGGGCTTGCCAAGACTAGAAGGCCATCAAGCTGTTCTGTTTATTGCTGTCTCATCCCACTCACATATACACGGCTGTATTCTCAGTGAAATGGCTGTTAGTCTTTAAAGGCGCAATCTGGAGAGCCTTTGGATTGAAGTATTTCCCACTTGGATTTCTTCATTTTGGGTTGCACTCAGAAAATGAGCTTTTGGAAACTTTCCTGTCCATTGTGACTGAAACTGTCAGTTTAATCCATACTGCAAGCACAAGGGAACATTTTTCAGTCACAGGATGAGTGAACAGTGAAAATGTGTTGCAAGATGGATAAATGATGAGCTGTATAGGTGGTGATCATCGCAATGCCTCACAAGAAACAGCTAATTACAGAGCAGGCTCAGCCCACAGTTCTCAAACTGTCGGGTGGGCCCTCTAGTGGGGTACAGAGTCAGTGCGGTTGGTGTGCAGTTGACGAAGGTCGACATATGGACTGAAAAAAATGGATACATTTTTAAGTTCATATGAATTATTTAGGGAAAATAAACAAACAAGTTTGCTGAGGCTATCATGCTAACCTTTCAACTTGGATCCTTTGTTATTATTAAAGCGCAAACCCTAAAGAGAGTGTGAGGTGAGGAGGGCTACAGAAGGGGTGTGGGTGAGTAAGGCAGGAGCTGCTCTGTGATGCTCAGGCCAGAAAAAAAGTACGAGTGATAAAGAATCATGAGGCACCTCGTGACAAATGCTCGTCTGAGCTGGAGCATGTTCCCACCCCGAAATCCAATGAAACGCGCATTAGTGTGACGGAGGACCGTGATGATTCTGAGCTGTGACAATCTGAGCTCCAGTGCTGGTAGAGTAAGAAGCTGCAAGCAAAGCCAAACCATATGATCGATTGAGGGGAAAGACTGTAGTGCGGTGGGGCTTCCACAGGTGTCATAATCCCGGCCAAAACTGAAAGGCATCAAAGGAGAGGGTTAGCATGACATGTAAGCTCCTGTGAGAGGAGTCTCAATACACATGTATTGAAAAATGTATTGGGACTGTATGTTCTGTCTACAAATATAATAAAAAGAATTACACCTACATAAATGTATCGTTATGGCAACGATTCAACAAGAATAAAATAATACAACATTCAGAAACAGCTGCAGTACTAACACAGTTAAGACCTTGTAATTATACAGATTTTTTTTATTTTGTTTACAAATGTTGTTTTTGCATAAGGAAAAAGAGTGATTCAAAAAGAATGATTCAAGCAAAACTCTTTAGAATATGACATGACTAGCTATTATGACTAGCTTGTGACTAGCTATTCAGCTCAAGTCACCTCAAGGTTATATTATATTGTAAGGTAAAGACCCTACAATAACTACAGAGAAACCCCAACAAACCAAGCCCCTATGATCAAGCATTTGGCGAAGGTGGGAATGAAAAACTCCTTTTTAAGAGGAAGAAGGGTCCCGCAGACCCAGGCTCAGGGAGGGGCAAGCCCTAACTACACTGTTCAAAAAAATAAAGGGAACACTTTAACAACACAATATAACT
>VOQJ01030592.1:2033-28196 GCA_015052665.1 Apistogramma diplotaenia
GTTGAGTTTTTTTTGCTTTCCTTATGTCCCGTAATCCTACCTCCCCGCCCCCCCCCCCCTCCCCTCCCCAAAGAAGAGAATAGTTTGGACTTCTGATCTTATCCACCTATTATGGTGAAAGAAAAATAGTACTTTAGTTTTTTTGGAACAATTAATAAAAAGCCAGAAAATAAGAATAAATAAATAAAAAATATATATGTATATATTCATCTCTTTCTGTCATGACAAACAGTGCTTAGCCCTGACTGCGTGCCATCAAACTAGAACCAGTAAAGCCACTTATCGGTTCATCGGTGTCACCGTGAATCACCCTCACCTGGCATATTTCTTTCACTTCTGCCTTGGTGATGTATCCGTTCTTGTCTACATCAAATAGGGAGAAGGCCCACTCCAGTTTTCGGGTTGTCCTCCCAGTGGAGGTCATGTGTAGTGCGATGATGTACTCCCTGAAGTCTAAAGTGCCGTCATCGTTGGTGTCAAAGGAGCGAAACACATGTCTCGCGTAGCTCTTGGGATCACTGTCAGGGAAGAAGCGGGCATAGATCTCCTCAAACTCCTCCGGCGAGATGCGTCCCGATGGACACTGCTTCTGAAAGTTCTCGTACCACTGGGAGATTTCTTCCTCTGTAAATTTTGTGCTGAGCTTGAGGTCCTCCAGGATCTCCTTTGATAGCGCGCTACTGGTTGCATTTCCCATTGTAGTTTCTTTTTATTGCCTTAGCAATGAGTTAAACTGCCTGACTAGTATTTGCCACCTGAGAGGCTTTCTTGCCCTGTGCCAAATGACTCTCTTCTTTGTCCAAAATATTGCTGCTTACTGGCTTGATGGTCTTCTTTTGGTGTCAAAAACCAGACAGAACACTGCAAGATAGTTCAGAAATGTGATATAATTCACTTGAACCTAAAATTATTAACAACCTACTCAGCAGATACCACTGTCAGAAACCTCACCTGTGTGTTGTGTGAGCAGAAGAAGGTTGGAGAATCGAGTGTCTCTGTCGACAGTACGGCAGTGAAAGATATAGGCAGGAGGGGGAAGCACATCCAGGGTAAGTTGACTAGGTTAAGTCTGTTAACATGGGATTTAAGGGGGATGAGCATCTGACCAAATTGCAACCCCAGAGCCTAATTTTGTCTATTCTCTGTATTAAAAGTCCGGAAAGATCTAGCGTACATTCACATTCCTGATAAATTACACATAAGCTCCAGGAATTAATATATGCATTTCAGTACTGTACCCACAAATTTAATAGTACTAAATTGCTGAATATGAATTGATAAACACAACTTTAGTGCATCTAACTGTAAGTTACGGTTCACTCTGAGACCAACTTTAATGTAACGTCACTAAACTCACTGACAGGTGAGCAGGTGTTTTCGAGCAAACTGCGACCAAAGTCTCAGGTGGGTTTTCAGAGACATCCTGAAATTAGGTCTGCTGTTTCAGTTATGACCTTCAGTGGGTACAACTGAGCACTGAAAGCCGGTTCACCATCTGTCCGGGTAATTTAAACTCCCTCGGACGCTCACATCTACATCCAATCCCACCTGCGCCCTTAATGTCATTGTCACTGCCGACCCTCTCTGTGCACTCCCCCCTGTCATACATGACCTCCAGTATTGCCCTCTTTGAGTGACACTTCTACCTCTAGTTTAGGCATATTACTTTGTTTTATTAATATATTTTTTTCTGGTTGTATGAATTTTCCTTCATATTAACATTATTAGTCCCAGACATGAATTCATTTCCCTTTTCTCTGCCTCAAGTACTATCCTGCTTTAAAGGCTTTCTGAATTGCACACTGATAAAACACACACATGAGCCGATGACTTCACCTGTATTTTAAACATTTCTATATTAATTGTCAACAGCTATCCTCTGATTGAACCCTATCTGGTAATTATTAGCACATCCAACTCACTTCATGACACTTTGGCTGGCGCATTTACGTCATTAGTCTGTTTACTTTGTGTCTGCTTTGATTAGAGCTAAAGTATTATCTTGATTGCCTTAGGTGTTGTTTTAGAACAACAAAGCGTGCGTAAAGGACTTTATGAGTTACACATATGTACAAGAAATATACATAAACAGCACAGATTAAACCAGCATGCACGTATTATATGTAGGATATGTATTTCCCTGTGTGACAATCAATAATTCATTGTTTGTTTACTCTATCATTTGCTCACTGAGTCTATCTGCTGGATTAGTTAAGCCCCGCCTTCTGCCACACAAGCCAGAGAATAGCCAATTACCCTCGTCTTCATCCTATAAGGGTGGCGGTCAACTGACTTACGGCTTCTCTATAGAACAATCCCTGACATGTGAGCTCTACCCTTGTTTGAGCTAATTGCTCGAGCCAGAACAAGCAAGGATTTGTGGCTACTCTTGAGATGTTTTTCCACTTGTGGAGAGAGTGTGCAAAGACATGGCATGTTAGCGTGCTGATAGCTCTGACAGTGTCGAGAATTTACAAAAGAATTTGTCACACTGCTTTGCAACATTATATATGTGTTTCCTTCGGAGGCAGTAAAAACATGTTAAAAAGTAAAGTAAGCAATGAAAGCTGAAAGGTGAAAGGTTTATCAGTAGTAGAAAACAACACAGCTATAAATATCCCCAATTAGGTCAGTCACAACCTCCTAGTTGGCAGCATTATATGGTATTAATGGACTGTATCAAGCTTCACCTGTGTTAAAGCATTAACCTGTGAAACGTCAGTCGCTGACGTACTCTATAAATCTGAAACACTCGATGTGTCAATGAAGGATCAACTTTATTTATTACTATCTGCATTTGGTAACAGATCTCCCAAACAAAGCTGTTTGCAGATTAAACTCGTATAATTTGAATTTGTGGTTACCTATGAATCCATTTTAATATGGATGGGCTTTTGTTTAAAATTCCCCAAATAATATTTCAAAGTTCAGTACAAGTCAAAAGTTTGCGATTTAAGTTTGGAAATAATTTGAGAAAAAGGAATGCCAAACAGGAAAATGTTTAAAGATAAAAAAAAAAAAAATCCATTCTCAGTCCAAACAATGCCTTGGTGGGACACAACTCAAATCTTAAGACTGAAAGCAAGAGGAAAGGAGGAAGGGAGTAGTTTCCAGATAAATATCTGGTAATGGGTCATAATGACGCGTAATGACAGACGACAACTTCCTACTAAACACAAGGAAAGAGAGGAAGAAACAAGCTGTGGCAGCAGTGCTGATGATTGCGTCCACAATTTTGTGAGCCCTCAAGTAGGTGATGTATTTCAGAAAAGCACTTTGACACCAGCTCCCATTTATACTCCCACTGTCCAGAGAGAGGTCAGCAGCACCTTCACTGTCTAATTATAGAGTTTCATATTTACTAGAGCTGCACTGATTATTTGACTTTAAGACCTTTATTTTTAGGATCTCCAATTTAACACAGTTCCCTCTGACGTCTAAGCTCCTGGATCAAGACGAAGGTAAGCAACGTTATACTTCAAATGTAGGAGAGAACCTTTTGGATGCCTAAAATTAAAAATATTAACAATTCATTTGAATTTCAGGAATAAGAAAGTGTTATACTCCTCAGTATTCAGGTCCATTCAACTGATTAAAAAGTAACGTTCAGCTACAAATATGAGAAGAAAAGCTGATGTGATGAAAGCTTGTTCAGTGTTTAGAGTTCAGTGGAAAAGGCAAAAAAAAAAAAATATATATATATATATATATATATATATTTTTTTTTTTTTTTTTTTTTTTTTTAATTGAGTCCATTCCAGCCTGTCTTGATCATTACATGCTATCCTTTATAGCCTCTAACATACCCACAAGACCTTCATTACAAATTCTAGTGAAGATCTGAAAGAAAAATGCTAAATTTTTCAGGAAAACGTGTATAGAGTAATAGGTATATTTATAATTTTTTTTTAAATTCAGTGTCTGAGCTTTGGATGTTTTTCTCTGGTCACCTGACTAAAGAGATTGAGTTATTTCAAAGAAAGCTGGAACACACTGATGGGAATTTTACACAGAATATCATTAGATGAGTACACAGACAGTGAAGAACGATTTATTTTAAACTTGAAGCTGCACAGTCAATAACAGATGTAAACATGAATGCAAAGTGTTAACCTGACAGTGTTAATCAGGACTGTATGTGATGTTGTAGAAGGAAGAGACACATAGCTGCATGCAAAAAGCCCTCTTGGCCAAGGAATAAAACCAGACCATGGCAACCAGGATGGAAACCCTTGATCCTTCAGCTTTAACCGATGTCACCTCTACTGTAAGATACGGAGCTAAATCGGAGACTGTGACCTTACCGGGAGGAGTTGTCTCAGTGGCAGGCATCACTGTGGTGACTGGAGGCATTGAACTGTCTTGTGGATCCTGCATGCTGGCGTTTGGATTTTGGGGAACGCTCATCGGCTTCAGCTGCGTGGCTGTGGGGCTGTGGGACCAGCTGAACTTCTTCAAAGAGCAAACCTCTCATTTGCTGGCACTGGGGCTCGTGATTCTGGCCCTCAGTTTTGGGGTGGTGGCGGGTGTGGGGGCGTTTCACCTCCTGACAAAGAGAAAAAGACAAAGAACACAAGAAGTGAGAGAGGATGGGAAAGAGGTTCTTGTGGAGAGTGGAGGGGTAATTAAAAAAGTCACAGTATGAACAGCTTTCATGGCAGAAATTAAGCGATTAAAAAATCTCCACAGAAGTCTGGACTCATTCATAAATAACAGAAAGTTATACGCAGGCAGGAAATCTCACTTTTCTAAAGACATTCCTTCCATGTGAGTCCAACTATGCCTCCTGCTTCTCATGCATCTTTCAATCTAAATAATATATAAATGCAGCTCCACTTTCTCAGGGGCATTTCTCAAGTTATTTTATGATATTCTGTAAGTATTTTTCAGATTCTGCAATAATTGTACCATGTGAAATGTGAAAGAGATTCAAAAAGGGAAGACAGAGTTATGTAATGCAGACTATTGCTTATTTAAACCTAGTGGTGCCGATCCATGCACGCTTTGCATTTGCACCCAAAAATGGCATTAAAAACCGAGCAGGATGCCGACTTCACAGAAACAATGTCTGGTTAATGAAGATAACCCAAAGCCACCTGCAGTGTGTCTGGGATGACTGAGACCTCTCTGTCTGTGTTTCCTTTAGACTCGGATATAGGGATTATCCTGAGCTACATAATCCTGAGCATTTTGCTCGTTTTATGATTTTTTTTTCTCTCTTAACTTTAAGCACCACAAATTCCATTTAAGGTTTTGGCTAAAGTTACAACTAAACCACACGTCATTCATTAAAAGGGCAGCAGCTACTAATAATAAACAACAGATGTGGTGCTTGAATCCCAATGTGACAATAAAGAAATAAATATAATTTAAAATCTCATGATATTTTACTTAAATTCACTGTTATTCTCTAACCCTCCCTTTTTTATTTTTATATGCTCCTTTTTTCTGTAATTTTTATTCAGTTATTTTGTTTTGTAATCAGATCATATTTGATTTTATTGAGCTTTTCTACTTCATTTGAGCTATTTTGTTTCAGGTTGTGATTAATGTTTTTGCTTCTGTAAAACAAGTACAAATGAAGTATATCTTATGTCAAGTCAAAATAAATGTAATGTGCTTCTAAAGTGACATGTCCAAATAAATGTCTTTGCTGAACAATAATTAATTTAATTACTAGCATCAAATATCTAAATAAGCTACATGAAATTAATTTAATATCTCAAATAACACCACAATAAGCAGCAGCAATGAAATACCTAATTATTGGGTCATAATTTCAGGTGTCCCCATGCTCCTTTTGGCTGAAGACTCAAACTCAGTTAAAAGTTTCCAAAAAATCACTGAGATGAGTAGGTTCCAGGGCAGGCTGTTTATTAGCCATATTATCTGTGCAAAACACAGACAAAAACCAAAACACTGACATTAACAGAATTAAGACAAGATGACCACACAGAGAGAGAGAGAGGAAGAAGAAGAGAAGACAGAAACAAAGAGACAGAGAAAGATGCAGAGACAGAAATAAAAACAACAGCAGGAAGAGAGAGAAGCAGGAAGTAAAGGGAGAGACAAAGAGCATGCGCATCATTTATGACCTGAAAATATTAACTCTGCCCACTTGCCTTTGACCCCTCCTAATTTGCACATAGTGTCGTCACCTGAAACCTGATGCAGACCAATCACCTTTGGGCTCGTTTCCAATTTCTTTCCCACGTGTGCTAAAGAAACACACGTCACCAGAGCGCCCAATGGTTTACAACAATATGTCACAATGATGGATCTTCTCCCAACTAAAACCTCGGCTATGAAAACACTCTGGACAATCCCCACTTAGCTAAAGTTTACACCCACACTAATTCTTGTTACAAAGACACAGGTGGGTCTGCATAACTCAGTTTCAAGGGGCACACTGTCATAAAGTGGCCTGAAATACAACATGAGGAGATACAATGACAATGAACCAAAGATGCACCTGAATCGCACTGAGGTTTCCAGCTTGGTAGGAGTAAATATTAAAGGCCTCAGCTGTATCCTACTAATCTAAAGCATACAAAATCCATTAATTCAGTGTGTGTGACTAATATAATTGTTAATCAATTATATAAGCATAATAACAAAGAATACCAATATTAAAGTGATAAAAAAAAAACTGAATTTACCCTGTAAATGATCCATTCACCTGTTAAGGTTCAAGAAGCAGGTGATTTTGAAGTGAAGCGAGCTGCATGATCAATTTGTTCAGATTTGATTTATGATGGTCAAGAGTTTCCACAAAATCAGTCTCTTTAAAATTGCTCTCTCTGCATAAAACTGAAACCAGGTATATTGTTATATTACTCTGCAAACAAAAGGTATTAGAAAAACTCTGTGAATTTTGTTTTGGTTTCATTGACAGTGTGGCAGTGTAACAGGTGCTTTTATGCTGTGCATAAGGGAAAAGATTGTCAGTAAGGGTAAGGAGAAGGCAAGGCTTAAGGAAAAACTTCAGAAACTTACCACATACCACAAACATGAAAGACACTGGGGAACCACTGGGAAGGAAGGTGAGAGTCTGATATCGCCATCTGCTGGAATAAAACGGAACTTTACTTTACTGTCCGCGTAATTTTTATTTTCTTGCCACTTTATCCCTGCACATATGTCTATAAAAAGCACGAGACAAGGTCATATCTTTTCCCTTTAACATCACATCTGTATATAATAATCGACCTGAGTTTCTCACAAACATCGCGGTAAACTTTTGCAACCACTTGTAAAAAGAGATTAACTAGTTCTCAGGTATGTAAAATATTTCGGCAGGTATCGGATTCGGACGTGCTTTACTCAGATCACCTGACAGCCCGCCGCAAACTCCTTGGTCACGTGTCGTTGTGCAAGTTTCAGGAAGCCTTTTTTTTTCCTCCTCCTGAAAACAAAACTAACCATGTCCCACCCCTTCATCGTCCCTATTGGTCGCAGCCGACAGTTACGGCGCTTTGATTGGTCAAACCGAAGACATGTCTGCGCACGTAAAAAGCGAGTAATACCTCCTTCTGTAAACTCGTTTATGTGTAATTGATATCGCCGCTAAGAGAAAGACGGCTGGAGTTTCATTATTTTGGGGCAATAAAATGAAAGTTGTGAGGAAGTCAGCCGCTAAGGTAAGTTTCTAAAACCTCAGCCGAGCACCTGAGGTGACACGGCTTGCTTTTTGGCTAGGGTTCAACTTTGTAAACTTACTGAACGATCCTTAAGGTGTCCACTGTCAGTTACTTATTTATACTGTACGACAATTCAAGTGTGCTATGCCCGATAATGCTGACCAAGAAGGCTAATTAGACTAATGTTCGACGATTAAAACCTGTCGCTGACAGTCTGTCATGTTTGTTTAGTTTGTGCTATTTGTGGAGCTGTTCAAAACATACAGGCGGTCATTTGATTCGTTTCTGCATGCAATGGCATTATCCGTATTAGAGCCACCTAAATAATTAACAGAGAGGCTCACCGTTCTCAGGTGAAAGGTTCCCATTGGCTCGACTTTTAATTATAGAAGCCAAATTTGGGAAACTTTAAGAATAATAGAGCCTTCAGTCGTGTGAAAGTAATAGTTTTATTTGAGTAAAAATGTAATACATATAGCTAAAGAAAAGTAGAAAACAAACCAAAACCTGGGAATCACTTCCTTTTTTGATCTTATTTGGCTTTCAACAGCTTGTTTACATGTGATTAAGGTTTCCCTTTTGCACATCTGATACAAACCGTTATCTGATTTGAAAGATTGTTGGCGTTACATGTAAATCCATCCGCACATTAAGACAAACCTTTTTTCTAAATGTCTGAGCTGAGCAAATCCTGCTCTCAAACTATGTTAATCACAGACATTAATAACAGAAAACACACGTGACCAAGCTTTGTCAATTCTAAGGTTATAGTAAAAGAACAACAACTGAGAAAGGAAAATACACAAAGCAGCTGACTGTGCATTTTCAGTTAAATTATCTAAGAAGAGAGTGATTATCTTTATGTGACATAACATTTTTCTCTCCTTTTTTTTCACAGGATGGACTCTGAAACACCTCCAGACATCAGATAAACATACATAGAAACAGCTAGCACAGTGCAATCTAAGAGGATGCTGCAGTATGAATAAATATGTGGCGAATGGGCGGCGCTGGTGTTGGCAGAAATGTTAAAAACCTAGTCAAACGAGTTATTGGTGAGAAAGTGTAATCACAGTCGACTCATAGATTGGTGTACTTTTGGTGTTGAGTTTTGGAAGAGGTGTGGCGGCAGAGTTAGTGAATAAAAAATATTTGGCTGATGGAGTACAGTGAGAGAGTGCTGTGTGGGGCCGGGGAGGTGGAGCCCGATCCCAACATTGTGAGTGAAGAGGCAGGAAAGCTGTATTCAGAACTACAGGTAAGGATGATTCACTTTTAATCCCATTTCTGCAACATTATTATTACCAGGAGATCAATGTGCCATGTTGATCTGGATGAAAATATTATTCAGATGTGTTCACACATACCTGATTCTCACTCTTCTGCTTTACCCGATCGCAGACTGTTATTGAGACCCATGGTGAAAGTGTGGTGGAATCTCTGGTCCCCATATTTGTGTGGGTACTAGAGGGGCTGGCCACCTGCAAAGCACAGCTGAGAGACAGGGAGGAAGAGGCTGAGAGGGAGAAAGCCGAAAGAGAGGAGCTGCTCGAGAGATATCATGCAGAGAAAGCACTGAGAAAAGAAAGTCAGGAGGTGAGAAATGATACAGCATCAGTTTGCTGTGCCGTGAGCTTGTTAAGCAGGTTTTCAGTGTTAAATTGCTCTTCTTTTCTTAAGCGGTATCTGGAATTGGATGACCAAATTGAGCAGGAGAGGAGAGCTCTGAGGGGCAGGGAGAAGGAGCGCGAACGTCGCGAGAGAGATCTAGAGAAGAAAGCAAGACAACAAGCTGATCAGTGTGAGTATTTGAAGATTTACCAGCAACAGCAGTGTAGCTGGCATTATTTTTACCCTTCAAGTCAGTCTCTGTTGGTAGAATACATTTCTGGAAACACGTACTGTAGTAGAAGATAAGATGTTTATTTGTCACATGCACCGTTATACACAGTACAATGTGCAGTGATATGTATTTTGTACCTGGAGCCGATAAGTAGAAAAATAATATATATATCTATGTATATATAAATAAGAAAAATAATACTAAGCAATTCTCAGTGTATACTATACACGCTACACATAGTGTATAGAATAATATACTAATTCACATTGTGCATAATAGTCTGGTTGAGGGCTCAGAGTTGAGCAGATGGATGGCTTGTGGATAAAAGCTTTTCTTCAACCTCTGAATCAGTCTTCAGGCAGCGGTAACGCCGGCCTGACAGGAGCAGGGAGAAGAGAGAGTGTCCAGGGTGGCTTTGCTGTTTAAGGATCTTCATAGTCCTCCACCTGCACTGCTTGGTGGTTCTGATGGTCCGTTCAGCTGAACAAACCACTCTTTTCAGGGCCAGGAAGTTCTGTTTGGTGCAATTTCCCATCCAGGTGATGATGCTCTAGATGGTGCAGCTGTAAAAGCTCCCGAGCACCTTGAGTGGGAGCTTGAAGTCTCTCAGCCGCCTGAGGAGGTAGAGACCCCGTCTGGCCTTCTTCACAGTAATGTTAATGTGATGAGTCCAGGACAGGTCCTGTGAGATGGTCACTAGAGACCAGCCTGGAGGAGACTATGGTGTTGAATGCTGAGCTGTAATCTACAAACAGGACTCTCACATAGTTCCCCTTACCAGAGTCCACGTGGGAGAGTCTTATGGAGGAGGAAGGTTATGGCGTCGCCAGTGGACCACGTCAAATTACCACAAAGTGCAATTGGTGTATTTCTGTATATGGACAGAATGTCTTATTGTCATGTACAGTAACAATAGTGCAGTAATGACTACTCATGATGCATAATGTTAACATGCACAATTTTCTCCAGTTTGTTTAGTTGTTTTATTTCATTTCTCTATTATTATTATTTTTTAAATTGGATTTATTATGTCTTTCTTGTGTACACATGAATGTTAAAGTTGCCTTACTAACCTTGTATAGCTTCTCCTCATACCACTAAAAAAGGTCACACCAGTCATGTATTAGAAGATTAGCATCAGATTGTTTGTCCATCACCCAGGAGGGTGGTGGTGATAGTGTAGTTTGGATGTTCTTCCTGTGCTTGTGCGGTACTCCGGCTTCCTTCCTGTTAACTGGTGATTGGTATGCATTCTGCTTTCTTGTAGTGGTGGCCTTGGAGGAACAGAAGGCAAATGTCAGTAGAGAACTGAGCGTACTGAGAAATGCTCACAACAAGGTCAGATATTTTTGTTTGCATTCAATACATATGCTATCTTATCACTAAGTTACCACTCTCTTATACAATAGTTATCAGGTTTCTTACATGTAGCTAATGTTCCTTCTTTTCTTCTTTTTTTTTTAGTTGGCCCTCACATATCGGGAACTTTTGGAAAAGAGGAAGGAGTCTGAAAGAGATTCTCCTTTAAGGTTCTTCTCAACACTGCTAAAGAACATTTCCTATTCGGCATAAAATGTCACACAAGAAGGCTTTAAGTAGCAGCAGCAGCAGCAGCTTTGTGTTGAATCACCTGTGTGTTTTTGCTGTGCACATAATGTACAACTCTAGCACTGTTGTAACCCAATCATAAATGCTCCCAGCATTTCTGACAGCAGTTTAGCAGTATCTCTGTCTAACTATGAAAGGGATACCAGTTGGTATTTTGCTACTTAACTTTAGATTTTCAGGTGCCTTAGGCAAGATACTAGAAAACTATTATTGTTTTAAATGCAATTTTTGTGAAGGGGGTTAGCTAATTAGCCAGAAAACTATTAGTTCATGTTTAATCTTTTTTGGAATGTGCTTGTTATTTGTGTTTTTTTTTCTTTTTTCATTGTTAACAAGTTACAGGTTATATTTTAGAAACAGTGTTGCAAAAACATGGTGAAAAATGTAAACGTAAACTGATTTGTTGCATTTAGGAATTACGTGCGTTCCAGGAATGCCGACTTTCCATCACAACAGGTCTTGCCAGAATCCAGTGTTGGTGAAAAGGTAAAAGCTAAAACAACAACTTTTCCCAAAATTTCCGTTCTAGATTTAGTTTATGTGTCCTGTTTTTGTTAATTTTTTTTTTTATTTTCCCCACAGACGATTAAAAGGCCACATTCAAAATCTGTCCCCCCCTGTTTGGAAGATCTCGTGGCCAAGAAAGAAAAGGAAGTCAACGATGCTGCAAAGCCTGCCACTAATCAGTTTGTCATTGACATCATAAACTCCACTCCTGAGCTGGCACAGTTTAATGGCTGTGTAAATGCAAGGTACTAATCTGAAACCATCAAATAAATTGTTTCAGTTTGATATTTATTAACTAAGCCGACACTTACTCAGACTTATCTGCTCACACATACTGTAACAACCATCACCGTGTTTTCAGCACCCCAGTTAAACCTAACACAGAGGAGCCTTTAAACAATGGGCCAGAGACCAGCTTGGAGAAGGAGATGAATGAGGTGGGGGGGAGCAACACAGAAGAAGAGAAAAGAGGAGAGATGGACAAAAAGGATGAGGAAGAGGAGGTAGAGGACGAGGATAGTATTGAGTGGGAGCTCCGCAACACTGACTCTGTATTCTCTGAGCTGTCTGAGCTGAGTCGGGATTATGTGGAGAGTGTAGACCGCGGGGCCAGCGTCAGAGGTAAATGCAAGCTTATTGACCTTTTTTTGCAAATATGATCTTAATCTGTTTGATGAAAAGCTCTAAAAGCCGAGTTGCTCAGGAAGGCCCAGTTAACACATCCTGTGGATTTTGAACACACAAATATCACAAACGTACAAACCTGTGATGCTGCTGCTGCTGCTGCTTTGCAACACAAAGTAAGTAAACACACACAAATTAGAAGTGACAGAAAGTTCGTTTCTAAAAATAATCAGACACTGGCGGGAGACTATTTATACCCTGCTTCAAGTACATGTTCGACAAAGCTTTACTTCCCTTTTTCCTGTTCTGCATCATCTCATGTCTCATTTATTTTTCTTGGATATGAATGTAGCTGAAATTGTCATTTGGGGTTAGAAATGCATTCCTTTCATTATTTTTCTGTTTGCATATGCATTCATGAATTTTAATTCTTTTTTGTGTTTAGGCAGTGAAGACCAGTCAGAGGAGATTCTTTCTCAGTATGAGGAACTGAAAGTCACCCAGTGAGTCCTCGATTTGTTTTCGCTGACCTTGTTCTGACTGGTCCATTGTGATTTCTTGAGTACGCGGAGGATTTCCAAACACTTTGATTTCTTGCTTCCTTAAATACCAGCAGAAAGCTTTTTATTAACTAATGTGATTAACCATAGATTTTTCTGTTCATAATTCTGACTTATTCATATGATGCTGCGTTTCTTTTTCTCAGCGAATTAGTTGAAACTGCTCGTAAGGCTTTGATATCTCGGGTAGTGGAGCTGACAGATGAACGCTCGGCTCTTAAACTGGAAGTGGATACTCTCCAGGAAACAGTATCCCGATTGGAGGGACGGGTGAAGGAGAAGGAGGAGGAAACTAAGAGGTGAATGAGGATCATTCTCTCATTTAATAAATAATCTGTTCATTTTTGTTTAGATATACACAGCTGTGACAAGAAGTTTGTCCTCTATATCCATTATTTTTTGCAGACTTCGGAAAGAACTGGAAGCTTCCCAGTCTGAGGATGCTGATGTAAGCTGTGATCTACTGTAGTCTTCACTGCCTTAGTAACTGCTCGTTGTACATTTTAATGTATGAAACTTGTTGCATTTAATCAAATGAATTTTCCCTTTCAGACGTCTCAGCCAGGATCCACGCGTCACTTTTCTCGTTCTGAAATGGCTCGTGTGGTCATGGAGAAGAATCAGTATAAGCAGCGTCTGTTTGAGCTGCAGGAGGCCGTTAGACACAGTCAGACACTCAAGTAATTTTTCTGCCTTTCTTGAAGATTTAAAGAATTTTATATTTGATGCACAGCACCAGTCAAAAGAGAGAATCTTCAGTGTAATTGAAACCACTTGTGTAACACCAGTGGTTCACATCTCTGCCTTCAGCCTCATCTTAGTACTCTTTTGTATTTTTGTAGAGCAACAAGGGAGGAGAAGTTTTCAGAGGAAAGAAGGTCAAGTGTTTGGAGAAAGTAAGTCTATTTCTAATCTTTCTTAAAAAACAGACTATTTGCCACGTTACACAGCCATCCTCCTGACACTTGAGATAACAATGAACATCTTATAACACACACAGAGGTGGGCGGTGCAACCCTGATGCCTGGAACAGCAAAACATTGTAGCTATAGAGTACTTCGACTCCAGCTCATGTTGAAACAGTGAATTATTCAAACAGTATCATGCATAACATTTTTTTTATTGACATTTTTATTTTGTGCAATGAACAGTTGCATGAAAGTGAAAAAGCTGCTAAGATTGAGGAACTCTCATAAGTGTAAACAGTGTCAGTTAAAATGCCACGGAAGGAAGAAGGCCACATTTTTTGAGTCATGGAGTTATTAAAGGCACAGAGGACAAAATAAAAAAACTAAAGAAATGTGAATTTGTTAATGGTTAAAATACTTATAATTGCTCTTTTTTTCTTCTTCAATTAAAGATTCAACCGCTTCTTTGGCCGGTCCAAGGAACCATTAGTTTCACCTCCTACTTCCATATTAGCTCTGCGATCTTCCCCATCGCTCATTCGCTCTCCTCTTGAGTCTCCTCAACCACCAGCCATCATTCGAACTCAGGCTGTGTAAGCAACTGTTTCTTAATATGTTACTGTCCTTCTCGGCTTAAATCTATCAATGCTCCCTGCTCCTCTCCACTTGTTCTTGTTTCCATGCCCCGCCCTTCCTCTCCAGGGGGCTCTCCAGGCAGTGTCATCCTCAGTGAGGTCTTTCCCAAACTACAGCCTTTACCTCACTGTCAGTAAACATTTTTTTCATTCACATTTGAGGTTGAGGTACGTGCTAGTGAAAGTAAGAAAAAAATTATAAAAAAAGAAAAAGTCATTCAGACATTAAAAAGCATTATTTCCCTTCATATCTGTGGGGTATTCATAAATATGCTGCTCAACACAGCCTAAAAATATCTGAGGATCTCACATGATCAGCAACAAACTATGGATGAAAATCAGAGATAGACACTTTCTGTTTATAGGCAAGAAGCATTTACATCAGCCAAAGGTGAGTGTTCAAACATTTTCACCTGCTACAAACATTTAAGTAATTGAAATAGAAGCTAATAGTTTACTAAAAGTGACGGTAAAGGCTCTGTTTCCTACATTGGCTGTATTTATTTCATTTGGTTAAAAAAATGCAAAAAAAAAAGTATTTAATGTGAAGCATTTTCTCTAGGTCTGTTTCTCCTGCTGCTCTTTCACCACGTGCGAGGAAGAAGGAACTCTACAGAGAAATTCGCTCCCAGATTTGGGGAACTCTGGGAAAGCGGCAGATACATGGCTGGAGCATGCCACTAGCAAACACACAGGTAGAAGTACTGCCTTTTATATATACAAGATAAACAGTGAAATGTATAGGGAATAAACAGGAGAAAAAAAACTTTAACTAGACCAATAATAAAGTCTCTTATCCCACAATTAATATTGCACAATGTGCATTTTTATAATCGCCCAGATTGCTATACAAACAATATCCTATTAATTTAATGTAACTATTATAGGAGTCCAGTGAACCAGTACCAGAGCCTAAAGATGTGCCTGTTCTAGTGCAGCTCAGATTATTGGATCACAAAGACTCCACTGCCAAGGTAAATATCACTCAAAGGTGTCTATTTTTCTGTTATATATACAGTTCTCTGTAAAAGTCTCCCCTCAGTTCTTTATACTTTGCTTACAAGGAGCAAGACTTTCTTGTAATTTTTTTAAGTGCTCTTGAGCAGTACTTCTCCAGGTTTTCTGGAAGTCTTTCAAATGTTTTTCTTTGCACATTGGCTGTTTTACCACACATTTTCAGTCCAGTTCTTGTACCTGACCAGGTAGTTTTACACCAGCAAGATGAACTATTCACCAAAAACTTTCCATATTTCAGCATGGGGTGCAGTGTGTCCTTAAAAAATGTAAGAAACTGGACAGGTCGAGGACAAAAGAAGTGGCAGGACCAACAAACTGTCTATAGCAGATGAACCGTGAACAGTATCTGAAAGTCATATCCTTAAGAAACAGGAAAAATCCAGCAAAGACCTGACATGAGCATCTGGACCTTCAATTTGATCCATTTACTGTTCACTTAAGCCTCATCAGAAATGGTCTTAAGTCAAGAGTGGCTCTCATTCTTCAGTAGCGATGAATCTAAATTTGAAATTTTTGATTCAAATTGTCACAGATATATGCAACGGAGGTCAGGAGAGAGCAGCAGTACAGCAGTGAGTGTCTACAGACATCTGTAAAACACGGTGGAGGCTCTGTCATGGTTTGGGGCTATTGGAGATCTTGTCAGAATAAATGGAATTATTAGCACAGAAGAATATTATCAGGTTCTGATCCGCCGTGCAGAACCACCTGGAAAGTGTCTGATTGGCAACAGATTTTCAGCAATAACAGTAAAACACACACTGTCAGTCATGGATTGGCCTCCCTAGAGCCCTGATCTCAACATTATTGAAGCAGTGTGAGATCATCATGATGGAAATTAGAACAAACAGCAGCCAACATCCAAAGAAAAGCTTTGAACAGACTTTGTTTTTGCCTTGTGTACTGTAGTTCCATCTATGTTTGCGTTTCAATAAATGGGTGCACCTTTTTCTCATTTTCTCTGCAAAATATACATAGTTTATGGCTACCTCAAGACTTTTGCACAGCACTGTATATTGTAAAAGATAACTATATTTTGTTTTTAACCTTAAGTAGTGCAAAGTTACTCCAATAGAATCCAAGAAAAAAATCTGGAGCTTAACAGGTTCATTCTATCAGATCTGTACTTTGACATCGCTCCTCACTTTTTCTGTTCCCTTCAGCTCAAGTGTGCAGTTGCAGTCCCACCTGAGATCTCTGGCGAGGCCACAGTAAGTTTCTCACCATCCTAGTTAATCATCTGCTACAGTCATCCACTAATTATGATCACCCAACCATCAATAACACGTGTTGAGGCACAAGCTGGTTCATGCCATTCATTTTTCCAAACTTCATATCCATCCCTCTTCTGCCAGTGTTCTGTGTGGGTAGTTTCTGGCCCTGCCTCCTGCAGCGATATTACTGTGATTGATCCAGCACGCTCCAACACAGTACTGGATCAGTTCAGCCTCCCTCCCACAGCTCCTGCCCTCTGCATCTGTGCTGTGCCTCCCATAGGTCAGTGCTGGTACAATGGCCTGCAGCAGCTGCCCACAGACGACTTGTCTAGTGTATTCTGCGCTTGCATTATCCCGATACTGTGCTGCTTTACTGGAAACTCTTGGAAATCAGCACTGCTTACTCAGCTTTTCCTGTGACACAGCCTTTCTGTCTTTTTATTTAAGGTAACACTGGAGGAACTGTGTGGATTGGAACTCAGGAAGGAAGGTAGTGCCAGCTGAATAAGCAGTTTAGTTTCAGTAAATATCATCGAAGGGATTTAGAGACTTTTTGTCCACCAATCTCTCACAGACTCCCTTATCTCCTGCTGTTTCCTTTCTCCCATCGTCCTTCTCTCACAGTATACTGGTCCACTCAGCCTCTGCTGGCAGAAGGCACTGTCTGCAGTCTGTAGGCCTCTCAGAGAGTGTTCATTCACTCACGTGAGTTCTGACGGTTTGCATTTGCATATTAGTTGTAACATGAGACTGACTTATCTTCCAGTCTTTAAGCAGAAATGAAAACGGTCTACTTTGTGCTGACTCACAGGTATTCACAGAGTCGGGTCATTGCTGGTTTAGCTGATGGGACTTTGGCGTTTTTCTCACACAGTACAGGTAATGGTTTTCTGTCTTGGCCAGTTAATTTTTTCATTTTACACGATTCACATAACTGAGTGACCTAAATAATGAAGTAATAAGTGGCGTGATCAACAGATGGCTGGACTCTTAAGTCACACTCTTTGATGCCTCTTGGATCAAACCCCGTGCAGCCCATTCGCTGTTGCCTGGCAAAAGGCGGCCGCTTGTGGGTGGGATACTGGAACAAAGTCTATGTGGTAGACACTGACAGCAAGAAGGTGGAGGTACGAAGCAGAGGACACACTAACTGCTATTGATTATTGTGTCTCATGATTACCATATCTTTAGCTCACACTCGTTATTCCTTATCGTACTTTGCAGCAAGCATTCTCAGTCTCCGAGCGCAGTGAGCAGCAGGTTCGCTTCCTGTGTGCTGCTGGAAGCGGAGTTTGGACATCCTGCCGACTGGATCCAATTCTCAGGCTGTTTGATTGGTCCACAGGACGCCCACTACAGGAAGTTGATTTTGCAGCTTTGGTCACTAAAACATTAGGTACTCAGACAGTTATTTTTTACACTAATTCATTCATTTTAAGTCCAATCACTGAACCTGACCATTTACAGATGAATTTTATTTATCTAGCCACTTAACACTGATTCATAAGCACAAAGTGCCTCTTTAAGGGATGAACCATAACAGAAAGCTTAGCAAAAAAACAAAACAAAAAAACAAATTTGAATTGTGTCTTAAATCATTTTGTTTCCAGCAGTCTGTTGCATAAACATATGTCGCCATGTCTTTCACTGAAATTACAAAAGGTGCCAAAGATAACAGTGTAACAGGAATTAAATATTATTCTTGCACCAACAAGGGGCTTCTCTCTGCACGGTGTGCCGTGTGTCCTTAAACAATCTGAGGAACAAGTGGGCAAGTAGAGAACAAAAGAAAAAGTGCAAGCCTGAGAAAACTACAGCAAATGAACTTTAAACAACAGGAATAAATCCTGCAAAGACCTGACACAGGACCTGAGAGATACATCTGGTCCTTCAGTTGATCCATCTTCACTGAACCCTCATCAGAAATGGTCTCAGTGGAAGGGTGGCTGTCAAGGAGCAATTCTTACGGAGAAAAGGCTCAAGTGTGCTAAATTACACAAGAACTGGACTGAAAATAAGTTGCAACAGGTCTGACGGAGTGACGAATCCAAATTAGAAATTTTCGGTTCGAATTACTGTCATTGTGTATGGAAGTGGTCAGGAGAAAAGTACAACAGTGAGATGTTGTTGAAACTGTGGAAGACCATCTGGAAAGTGTCTAATGGATAACTTAATTTTTCAGCAATGACAATGATCCCACATTCACTGGCAGTACTGGAGAGTGAAGGTGGTCACAACCAAAATATTGACTTTATAGAGTCGTACATTTGTTTCTGCCATAAAAGATGACTAGATTTTGTTTTTAACCACGACTAATGCAAAGCTACTCAAGACCTTCGACTGGTACAGCATGTTTAAACAAGGTTTGAAGAACTTTGACTAGTGCAGTACATTTTGCTTTGTAACCAACCACTTTAATTTCAAGCTCTCGGCTTTGCTAACCCATTTCTCTCTCTGTCCACAGGCCAGCCTTTCCTGACACTCTCACCTCTCCAGATCTCCTCTCTCACTGTTATCTGTGGCCGTTTGTGGGTAGGCACGGGAGGTGGTGCCATTTTCTCCATCCCCTTGTCCATAAGTATGTTTTATTTAGTGTAATAATGCCTGGAACTGAAATTCCTTTTGTCATAACTGTTTTCCATCTAGTATTAACCACATTGTTAATTCTCTGCAGCTTCAGAGGATGTTTCCATCCCTTATTGCTCCATTGCATCAGCCCAGCTGTGCTACCATGGACATAGGCAAACTGTCAGATTCATCATTGCTGCACCTGGTAAGACTTCGATAACCATTACATTTATCTTCTTAATAGTTAAGTGAGATCCTTCAGATTGCATTTGAATGTTGTTTTTGTGTTTGAGCGACCACAAAAACATGTCTTTGCCTCACAGGTTGTTTGATCACCTCTCCTGGCAGCAGCCATGTCACTACTGCTCAGATTATCCTCAGTGGAGGAGAGGGCTACATCAACTTCCGAATTGGTGAGCTGCAGAAAAATTAAACTGTATTTAGGTCTGTCTCATGCATTACTTAGTCTATTTAATGCCTAACAAAGTAACCTTTGTTTCAAGGAGATGATGCAAGTGATGACTCAGAGGAGGTGTCTCAAGCCACACCGCAGCGATCTGAACGTAGTCACATGATCATCTGGCAGACTCCCACACCACCTGTGCCCAACCCTGCACTCTAAACGTATTCATATCACACACCCTTGTCCTCCAACGCAAGGCTGGTGCCCAGTCTAGAAACAGCTCCACTGATGCCAGCAGATGTGGGAGAGGAGCTGATGCAAGAAATTATTCTGTCTTATTTATCCCAACTTTTGCCAGCCACATCATGTAGTAAACCCGTCGAACTTTTGGTTGTTTGCCTCTCCCTCAGCATCAGCACTGCATTGGTGGAAAGGAGGCAACTACCATCTCACATACAATGAAGATGGAGCAGACATATACTTTACAGAAGCAATACTTAAGAAAGGATTGAAACGGGTCTTTCATGGAACTGAATGAACCAACATCTTAGTGTGGTAGCAGTAAAATACCATTTAAAGATATAAGTATGAATATTTCATACTTATTTACCTCATATATGTTGCATATATATTTTGACTGGATTATCCTGGTGCATGGTGACCCCTTCCTGTGTGCCTTCATCTCATTTTATATCACTGCTGCACTTACTGCTGCAGTAATTCAACTGCCTAGTTGTGGGTGGATCATTTTTACCTTTGCCCTAAAAATCTATGCAGTATTGCTGACTGTCAGCTGAATAATGCATTGGTTTTGCTTTGTGGAGAAAATGAAGAGAACCGTCATGCATCTTTTGATCAAAAAACGTTTTAAGCTAGTAATGTGGCTTCTCTTGTAGCTGCTGTGTAAATATGTTGTTGTTAATTATGAACTGGAGACAGGTTTTTGCTCTCATGTCATAAAGACAATCAGACACTTTATTGTCTTGTAATGCTGCATCTCTGTGATGTATATTTTTGGTATTTCTGCCATGAGTATTAACTCAGATTCTAGCCCTCCCACAGTGCATATGGCATTATTCCAAACCCATTATAAATGTGTCTGTATGGAAAACATGTCTGATATTCTCTCTGTGAAACGAACACCTTGAGCAGCTGTCGTTAAAAATTATTTATTTTCTCAATCAGTTATTTGCTTGATGTCTTCCTTCGGATGTTGTACGATGCTTCTAATTTCGTTAAAATAAGGGAGGGAAATTCTTTCAAGTGTCTTATGCAGTATTTATATGCAGTTACAAGTTTGTGTACACAACTTGATGTCATAGCAGCTCATGATTCTTCTTGAAAAGACTTGAGACTGTTTTGACTACACCTTGTGCAAATGTGATGATTCTCATTAAAATGCCTTCAGTTATTAAAGTACAGTCTTTTCCTCCCAGTGGTGCTGCCATAATCGGCTCCAGCAATGTTACACAAATAGTTTAGTAAATAAATTAACAATTTTCAGTTTGAAGTGGGAGACAATGCTGCATAGTCATCTCTTTAACATCTGTATAGTATTACTTTTTTTATTAGGTAGAGAATAAACAGGTTATCCTGGTTTTGCTTATAAAAAAACATGGCGTAACAGGTCTTTCGCATGTGAATGAGGTGGTGTAGCTAACACCACCTCATTCACATGATCTCTTGTAAAGAGAACAACAAATGGTAATGCATCGAGCAATCTGGCTTCTCCTTAAATAAAGACAACCCAAGTCAGTTAGTCTTTGGTGTCTTGGGGCTCCTCTTCCTATGATGGGCTGCTATGAGTCCTGGTCAGCCGTATCCTGCGACTCAGGCTGCGGGCAAGTTTGTCCACAGCGCCACCCACAACTCCACCCAACTCGGTTTTGGGGGTCAGACCTTCAATGTTGCCACTGTACCACATGACCCAGCCTGCTAGGGAAAATAGCACCAGCAGAGCTCCTGTGTAAACCAGCAGATCCCCAAAGTCTTGGCCTTGGATCTCTAGCGGGGCAAAGACCCCCAGCAGCAAGGATAACACACCCAGCAGGTCCATCAGCACAGCAAACACCAGAGCCAGCTTACAGTGGGACAAGCCATCATACTTCTGTGCCATTACTGCACTGAAAGACAGAGGGAGAACTTTGACATACCAGCTCTTTCTATTGTATGACTTTTGACTCCATATTTAAAAAGTTAGATTACTAGATATAAATATTCAAACTATGATATTTACTGCTTATCAACTAAGTAGGGTCCTGATTTTCATCCCTTTCTACCTAAATATATTTTTAAGATAGATAGAAGCAATGCTTATTTTGTTGTCTAACACTGTTCACACCGGCGATGCTTGTATAAGTGCCACACCTGGAGAAGCCCGTTTGATGCCTTTTATAAGCATTCTATACTTTACATAAGGTAAAACTACATTTTAAGAAACAAAACAAACCAAAAAAAGTGAATACTTACCCGCTTCACTTAGGTTATTAACTTCCTCAAATTCAAACGTTTCTAATGGAAGCTGCGCTTTTGTTGTCCTTCCGCATGCAGTCTGCCAGAAGCCACCAGTCAACAAAACTGAAACCTGACACCTGGTCACCTCGTCACCAGTTCTACCTGTCCTGCAGTTTTCCCACAACAGAAAAAAACAATAAAGTGTGTCGAAACACGTGCGTGGAAAAATGTTGCCGTAATACTGGTTTTATTTATTTATTTATTTTTATTGAACATTTTGTCAAGACAAATGAGTTTTAAAAGGAAGTCTCGGCAAATAATGTGTTTACTACATATAAAGGTTTTTTTTTATGTAAACAAACCAATGCGTTTTTATTTACACATTTATAATTAAATACACACACACATATTTATATATTTTAAAATTATTAAATGTCGTTATTAAAAAAGAAACTTATCTTATCGTCAGTATCTGCAGGGAACGGTCATCCGGAAATGACGTAAAAGTGTTGGGGGAAAAAAATAAAAGCGATAATTGTTATTGTTAGCTTGTTAGCTAGCCGACGAACTGGTGAAATGGAGATATGACGGAGTTATAACGTCTTATTACATGTGCAGGACTAAGTTATTACAAACATAAAGTGGTATGTACCAGTTGCTGCAGATTATTTTAGGAGTTCGGAGATTATAATGATGTGAGAGTGAAGTCATTAAACTACTGAGTGTGCAGAAAGAAAGGGATTGTAATTTTATATTGTAGCTAATTTGTTTTTTGCTAATATTACATGAGGCTAACATAGAGCTTCCTCGCGAGCGCCGTAGCAGGCCGCTACAAACTTATATTTGAGTAATACAACCGAGTTAACTGTTTTAGTTTATATTTGCATAGCCGAGAGCTGTGTAATAAAATTAGCTGTGGTTTGTTGGCTCTTTGCGGTGGCATAAAGCACAACACCCCCAACGTTGTAAAAGGTTACCGGTGAGCTTTGGCTCTGCAGATAAATGTGAGCATCACCATTATATGTAAAAAAAATAAATAAAAAAAAAAAGTCGCTGAAGTTGCGACATCTTTTAAACTGTGCACTAATCAAAGATTTGTCTGTGGTATGAGATGGAGGACGGAAACAGGAATGATGCTGCGTCCACATCCAAGAACCACGCAGGCTCACTCCACCTGCAGAGTAAGAAGTGCTCCCAGCCCATATGATTGTCCTGCCTTTGGGTCAAGTATGATAATTAATTATTGTTGTCTTTTCTCAGCGCCAAAAAATGAGGATGCCTATGAAATTTCCATCCCCTATGAGGAGAGCAACTTTGAGCAGCAGGGATTTTTCAACCAGAGTGATCAAAATTTTGATGGTGAATGTCACAATTAATACTTTAAATCAATTGTACAATAACTTGGTGTATATGCACAGTCTCTTGAGGTGCAGTAGTAGTTATTTGCCAAACTATCCTACTGGTACTCTTCAGAGTCGCCCTCGTCAGCTGGTCCATCTCCAGTCAACAATTCCTACATGGTGATCACCAACCTGCGGACCCAGCTGCAAATCTCTCTGGAGAAAAACTCTTGGCTGCAGAAAAGAATTGAGGACTTGGAAGAGGAAAGGGACTTCCTCCGTTGCCAGCTGGACCGGTTCATCTTTTCCACAAAGAGCCAGGGACAGGAGCAGAGTCAGAGCCAGTACAGTAATGGTGAGGACAGGGGACAGATGAGTTGATACCATGTCCAACAGTTTGACCATCGTTAATCCATGGGTGGGGGTGGGGGTTTGGCACCTGTCCTAGGTGTCACTGGGGGAGAGGCTGGCTACATCAGTGTTACTTAATTAATGAGAAAGTCTTTTAGAATGGAAAATAAATTCCCATCTTTCTATTTGCCTCACTATAGGATATGAATCAAGACGATTTAACTGGAGGGCAAGAAGAGAGGAGGATCGTCCTGCTGGTAAAAATTTAAAGTCATAAATAGACAGTAAATGTACTGGTTATTATATTGTGCTTTTCTACTTTACATGAGCACTCAAAGCAGTTTATACAGCATGTCTCATTCACCAATATTCATACAACCACTAAGTCACACACACAATCACACTATAATGAATACATCGGGAGCAGCTCAGGGTTCAGTATCTTACAGACAAGAGCGGCCAGGATTCAAACTACCAACTTTTCCATTAGTAGATTACCTGCTCCTGAGACAAAGCCACCCCAGACCTAACTGCACATCCAGTTTATGTTGTAATGTACTTCATATATTTGATTTTAGTTTGCAGATTCTCAGGTTTTCTTCTCTTCGTAGAACAACAGAAAACCGACTCCCAGCATTTCACCTCACGTCACTTTATGCAGCGAAGGCCTGGTCCTCCAACCATGGTGCCTTCAAAAAACCACGTGTCCAGTTCATTGACCAGTCAGCTTGCATCTATGAATGCTCTCTTCAACTCCACGCAGTCCCAGGCCATTTTGCAAGGGCATAGCCATAGTACTTCCAGTACCACAGCCAGTGGCAGCAGTGGCAACAGCAGCAGTGCTACAAGGTCATCCATGAATGAAATGAGTGGACATAGCAATGTAGGCCCAGGTAATACACTTGACACAACATAAAGCTATGTATCTCCACAATTAATTGAATGCAACCAGTGTTTTATTCATATTAGCTTTTAACCACTGAGTTTAGTTAAGTAGAACATTTTTGTCTCATTAGATTCCCTCTCACTACTGGGAGAATCAGATGAGTATCTTGAGCAGGATGGCTACATTGAGGAGGAGGAGGAGATGATATCAGGAGAAGATGTGATGTCGGATACCATTAATAGCAACAGACACCAGTTAAAAAGAAGGCGGGTCTTCCGAGCTCCAAGAGAACGGCAAAGAGGTGAGCCTTTAAAGCAGCATGTGGCGGCTGCGAGCATTCTCAGAACAGACATTTGCCCTGTACTTTGATGCAACATTTTCTGCTGCAGAAAACAGACATTCTGATGTTGTAGATGTTAATAATTAATGTTAATAATAATTCCGTTTCAAACGCAACAGCCGCAGGTCAGTGGCTCAGAGTTTTGCTGGCACCGTGTACATTTTTTCTGGCCTATGAAAAAAAGCTTTGATTTTTATATTTTGGAATATTAATAGAGCTTAAATAATATAATATTTTATTGATAACTTATGTGAATCTAGCTCTGCGAAATAATGTTACAATAGCCTTGAAATATGGTCTCATACACCCCACATGTAGGCGCCTCACTGTAGGATGGCTGCCATCAGCCTTCAAATAGCTGCCTAATCTAAACATCATATCAGACTAAGTAACATAAATAACATTGACCACTTAAGTAAATTACGTACACAGGCTTATTTTATTTTAACTGCTGTAGCTTTACTACGCTTGGATGGGACCAGCTACAGTACAAAGTTCACCTTTCTTAATGTTGGAGCTTGCTGATCAGGTGGTTTGATGAAGGACTCCCTCAAGTTGTTTCCCAGTAAAGGTTTTAATGGTGGTTACATAAACAAGTGCTGCTTCTTCGGACGCTAGAAACACGTTTCCTTTCACCCCACCGGAGCTCACCGTCTCAGTAACAGCTCCGCCTCTTTGCTCTTCACCACACGTGCGTAAGACTCCACGTTAAATAATGACAGCATGTGTAAGGTCCAGTTTTCTCTAAAAACTGGGCCCTACACATGTTTAATGTTGTAATACTTTAAATTCACACGCATGCACCAAAATAATTTCTATTGCAAGTCTGTTTTTTAGTAGCAAATGTACACGGTGACACCTGAGCGCGTCAGAGTTGTGGATTAAATGAAGTATTGAAACAAAAAAATTGTGTAGAGGATTTTTTTGCAGCCCTGGTCTCAATCACTAGTTCCCAGCCTTGTTAAATACAGTATGATGTTAATTTTCCAAAATAAACTACCACTTAAAGTACAATAGATGAAAAAACTAGATATGCTGTCTTGTGATGTACGAGCTGCTATCTGTGCTGTGAGTGTGCAGTCATTTGTGACATCTGGCTTAAAAAAATTAAGCGTGACAGCAAAAAATGTTTAAGTTGATGCTTAAAAACAGCTTGTGCAAATCGCTGTGTGACATCATGGTGGCTTAATCCAGCTTTTATATACTGTGGTCATGACTGTAGACAATGCTCATGAGAGTGCAATGTCTAACTCACTTGTGTA
>VOQJ01030595.1:5631-21469 GCA_015052665.1 Apistogramma diplotaenia
AAGTGAAGCTTTTAGAATTTTTTTTTTTTTTTTTTTTTTTTGCATATGATGACATTTATGATATGGCCCAAAGGGAGGCTGAATGAAAAATAAGTAAAGACACTGGGCAGCTTCTCCAGAGAATTTTGTGTTAAGCCCCAAATGAGAAGCAATGACATTATTCTTGCCAACATTTTTATGGTGAATGCAGAGCTTTGTGTGAAATTGTTGGCTGGATCAATACTGCTTCTCCAAGGATTTCTTCCATTCAAGATAACCTTATCCCAGCAGAGAGGGTGGCCCTACGCAGCGCACTTGATCAGAATGACAAGAAGCTACAGTAAGACAGCGGGGCTTTTTCCAAAGAAGTTTGAATTCTTTTGTCATTATTCTTACCGTATATGAAAGTAACTGATGTGGAAACACGAGGCTTTTGTCAACGTATGCTATGCCTCATTTATCTTCTATTGCCCAAGGTCATTATATGTGAATCTCAAATATTAATTGTTATAGTGGCACTGCAAGTCAAAACATGCCGTCGTTTCTAATACAGAGAAGGCTGAAGCGACAAAGAAAGTGAGCATCAGTTTTGGATAAAGCTTCCTTTTGCTCGCTGTCTTGAACAAAGAGAATCACTACTGCATCACTTCTACTGCAGTTTGCCACTACAAGTGTAATTATATTATATCTGTATTATATCTAGAAATGTATAATATATATTACATATATATCATACATTTCTAGCTGTAATAGCAATTGCTTCTTGCGAATATTAGAACACTGAGCTGTTAGTTGTTTCTATGTCCGTCTGGATTCTGGGTGTCGAAGAATCCACAGGTCCCACATCCTCTTCATGTAGTCCCTTTACAGTAAAAGTCCAATAGTATGCCCTGGTCCCTCAACACCTGACACGGACCTTCTTAATTACATTAATTAGTTACAGCTCTTTCACTCATGTTCTGATCATAGTGGGGTCTAGTCTGGGGACCCTTACTGGATGAAGTTGCAGGACAAGAATGTGACATAAAGTATGTATTTACTTCCCATAGGGAACCAACATTATCTACTACAATACTTGCTGTTTTGTCAAAATAAAGTGCTTTGAATGTATTGTGCTCACAGAGTGGGCTCTGTCTCCGCTGAGTTAATAACATAAATGAATGCTAAACATCTCAACTTGATGGTGAGTTGTTCTCCAAATGACTGATACAGTTGACTAATTGGCTATATGAGTAGTTGCTATTAAATGGAGCTTTGTGGTTTGCCTCATTTACTGACTATAGGAAGTGTTGGATAAGGTTGAAACAATATTGAGTGTGCAGATCTTAAAGCAGTGAAGTATCATTTTAAAAATGGCAACAAACATGTTATATATTTGGGGATGAGTATCTAGAACTCAGTAATTATTTTAGGGTATTTACTTTACACTATAAAGGGCCTGGAGGCGACTGTTTGTTGTGATTTGGTGCTCTATAAATAAAATTGAATTGAACTAAATTATAAAACAATAAACCTTTGGGTAAATTATTTGCTTTCTACTAATTTTGGACCTGAAAGTCATGACAGTCCTGTGAAAAACTCACACCATGATTGTTGTATAATCACCTTTGGCAGTAAGAACTTCAAGTAATTGTTTGTGTGTGACTTTTCCAGTTTCCCACATTGTTGTGGAGGAGTTTAGGCTCCTGCCTTACAACATTGCTTCACTTCCTAACACAGCATTTCAATCACGCTGAGGTCTGCAAAACTTTCATCATTTTTCTTCCTCATGCCATTGTCGATTTTCTCATGTGCTTGGGAGCATTGTCTTATTGCATGACCCAAGTTTATGGTTGACTCAGTGATGGAAAGATGCCCAAAAGTTCCTCCTGTGGCTGCCAAACAAGCCCAAAGCATCACCCCACCACCACTGTTTGACAGTTGTTATGAGTTGTCTCTGCTGATATGTGTTGATATGTGATGCTGCACATTATGGCCAAATATTTCTACTTTGGTGTTGTCTGTCCAAAGGACATTGTTCTAGAACTCTTATGCAAACCTAAGCTATGCTGCCATGTTCTTTTTAGACAGGAGAAGCTTTCTCCTAGCAAGCTAAGCTCAAGAACAGCAAACTGCCAAAACCTCTGCTTTTATATCACTTAGTGATGAGCCATTAATCAAGTGAATGTGAACAGCAGCACCTGGCTGCTACTTATTCTCTTAATTGTTATGGAAGCAGTAAGGTTGTACTTTTCAAAAGATAGAGTCCTGGGAATCCCCTACATGACTTTGATGTATTGTATCAATAATATGCAATCAAAATTTGAATTGAACATAATCACAATGATTGTTAGTCATTGATTTGAATATTAAATAATTTGGATCAAAATACTAAGTTTATTGGCTAGGTTTAGGTGTAAAAATATCACTTTATCAGGCTATAAGAAGGCTGACAGTTAATAGCATCACAAGAGGCACAAGCTCCAATATTTGCTTTCTAGCCGAAAGAGGAAGGTACTTCTGTTTTGAAGCATGGTGTCCTCTCTGTATACTAATTATCAGCATGTCAGACACACTTGCTGCTCACTGTCAGTTTGATTTCTATAACCTCAGACCAGGATTCACACCTGGAGCTCGATGCACTCAGTGCTCCAGTCTCTTGATTTAGAAACTAATTTGTGGAATAGTGGAAAAAGGAAGAAAATAAAAAGGTCACACCACAATCCCCTGCTAAACCTTAACATAACACAGTGCATGCCATGCCATGTAAACAAACAGTGTCATGGAATATGCGTGGCAATAACAGTGGAATCTCAGTTCACAACATTATGGCACTTTCCCTCAAGACACTGATGAAGCAATAGACAGCACTAGCAGGAATGACTGACAGACTTGTGAAAGGACTGTCAGGTATTAACTTGGACTTTGGGTTGGTAAAAGGCCTCAGTCTTTCATTCTACCCATGGCAGTGCCTGAGCCAATGAGATAAAAGCTTCTGCGTTTGTGAGAACCAATCAGTAATACTCTGAAGAGACCCAAGCCAATTAATCTCCTTGGTGACATGAGCTTTGGAGAAATGGCCTGGTTAACTCCTGGTGGCATGCTGAGTCTTCATCGAAACCCCGCTGCTTTCCTTTCATCTCATGACAGACAAAACTGACGTCCCCTGCAGCAGAGAGAACTTTGAGAGGTTTTGTCTCCGTTTGAAACTGTACCTGTTCTTTCAAGCACTGAAAAGACAAGCTCTATCCTGGAATCACTTCAACAATCTTTTGAAGAATTTGCTGTCAGAATAATTTATGCATGGTGAGTATGCAGCTACTTACTGCATCTTTCCAGGTCTTTTTTTTTTGTTTCTGTGTAGTGAATACTACACTAACTGGCAGACCAACATGTCTACTCTGAAACCTCCCAGTAGATCAAAGCGAAGGAGACAGTCCTCCACTTTTAGATGTCACAATGAATCGTGCCCTTTCTCCTCAATCTCTGGAGTTGGATTTTTTTCAACTTCCTCACAACAAAGATTCCAGGTCTAACAATTTTAGTAGGCCTGAGGCGCACAAGCATCCTCAGCGTGCAGTACTCTAAATTATACGGACTGAATTAATGGTGTCTTTGGTGTTAAATGATATGAATAAAACAACCATCGTAACAATGCTTGACATGTTCTCGCTTTAGAATAAACACTGGGATTTCTATTTTCCTTCGTTCTTTCTTTTTAAATTGTGTGATTTGATTGAAATGTAATTTATTGAGACAACAAATCCAATCACACACTTGAACTTGTAAGCACCAACTGAATACATCTGTCTTCCCTCACAGCTGTGGTTCCAGCCCATATTGCAGCCACGATTAATGCTTTAAACATATGGTATTGTACACAATATTGTCCAAGGTGTTCTCTGTCACAGTCGCATAGATTGGGAGGAATAAAATATCATTAAGATTTGATACATGCCAAAGTGGCCTGGATTAAGAGTGACTATGACATTGAATACTAATAGTATTGCAGACAATTTTCTACAAATTGCACAAGTCAGTGTACTCCTAGTGAGAGTCCTAAGCCCAGATAAATGGGGTGGGTTGCATCAGGAAGGGCATCCAGTGTAAAACAAAACAAATATGTGCATCATCAAGAAAAAGAAGGAACATATTACCACTTAATTAACAAAGTAATAAGTAACAACTACAGTAAGTAAAATCTTGTATCAGTAATGATTTTAACTGAGCATGCAAATGGGTAAGGGGCCAGAATCCGGATGTAATAATGTGGAAATAAGTATATGTATATGAGGTAAAACCAATTAGTAACAGTATAATTTGCATATAGTAATATATATGATGTCATTCAAAACTTCAAAAGTTACATGCATAAGGCTCTCCTAAGAATTGTAATAAACTTTAACTTGACTAATAAGTATACTGCATATGTACTCAATGTCAAGGGAGGAAAACCAACATCACAAACAAGTATGCAGTTAGCCACTAATTTCATAGCAGTACTGTAGGCTTCATTCACTGTCTATGCTAAACAGTCCTCTCATGAAAAGAGTGGCAACCAACAGCAATCCAGAGGAGTTCATAAGTGGATGAGGCAATGTTTTGACAAGCCACAAGCACTCCGATAACCAAGCATAACAGATCTGTCTCCTCTATTTGTCCATCTTTGCTGAGTGTATAATTTTACATGTCTGATAGCCCAACGATCCTCACTATCAGTTTGACATATGAAAGAGAATGTGGCAGAGGGGGTAATGGAGCAGGCGTGTTGTCTTAATGCATTCAGGTCACATTTCCAAACATTTTGATACCGTTGCTACCCATCTGGCCTTTCTCCACCTATATATATTCCATCCTGGGCAAGACGTGCATCAAAGAGCGGCCAGGATGACTGAAGATAATCTTGTATCCTATCAGGCTGAGTAAGCCATTATGTCACACTGTGGAAGAAACTGACATGGATGTGGAAAGAAACAAAGAGACTTAAATTATGTTTAAACAGGAATAAAAGCCCCTGGCTCGCTATGGGAATTTTCTCTAAAAAGGCACAAATCTACTCCCATAAGGAATGCACTGCAGTTGGAGAGATGTGTCTATGTGTGCGTGTGTACGTGTGGGTGGGGGAAAGGATGGAGTGGGAAGGATGGTTATAAGGACTGTATTTCACAAAGCATAGCAATTTGTCATCACAGTGTCTCCGTTTTCAAAGCTATTCTTCTTAAGAGAAGATAACTTGCTGCTTGCTTTTCATATTCACGCAGAGTCTGTCTAACTCAGCACTCATTTAAATCACAGATTTGCCTTCTAGAGCACATCATCATAAAGCTTGTACACTGTTTTATCAGTAAACACTGTATTACTTACAGGGGGGGTGGTCACATTTGTCAAAATGAATATTTACATATTACTAATTTGTGCAAAGAAAATAATGTAAAAATTATATTTTCTTATGTGTGTGTGTGTGTGTGTGTGTGTGTGTGTGTATGTGTGTGTGTGTGTGTGTGTGTGTGTGTGTGTGTGTGTGTGCATGTGTCATAAACAACAGGAGCTTTTATTGATATTAAGGTCAGACTGTAAATTGAGAAACTATGTGCATGAAATATGTATTTGATACAATAGAAAAACAGAACTGAATATTTGGTACAGAAACTTGTAATTACAGAGGTCAGACGTTCCCTGTTGTACTTGATGAAGTTTGTGCACACTGTAGCAGGGATTATGGCCCACTCCTCCATACAGACCTTCTCCAGATCTTCCGGGTTTCAGGGCTATCACTGGGTAACACTGAGTTTCCGCTCCTTCCAGAGATTTTCTGTTGGGCTCATGTCTGGAGACTGGATAGGCCACTCCAGGACCTTGAAATGCTTCTTATGGAGCCAATTGTCCTGGCTGTGTTTTGTCAATGTCATGCTGGTAGACCAAACCACAACAAATCTATGCTTTTATGGAACGAAGAAGGTTGTTGGCCAAAATCTCACGATATATAACCACATCAATCCTCCCTCCGGAAAACACCCCCAAAGTATGATGTTTCCACCCCCATGCTTCAGGGTTGGGACAGTGTTCTTGGGGTTATACTTGTCCTTCTTACTCCAAACACAGTAAGTGGAGTTGATACAAAAAAGGTTCTATTTTGGTCTCATTGGACTACATGACCTTCTTCCATGCCTCCTCTGGATCATCCAGGTGGTCATACTGTAGGTGAACTTCTAAAGGACCTGTACATTTGCTGGTGTGAGCAGAATTTCAATCCATGACGGCACATTGAGTTACTGACAGTAATCTTTGAGACTGTGGTCCCAGCTCTCTTCAGGTCATTGAAGAGGTCTCCCCTGTGTAGTTTTGGGCTGATTCCTGACCTTTCTCAGGCTCAATCTTACCCCTCAAGGCGAGATCTTGCATGGATCCCCAGACTGACAGTCATCTTGTGTTTCTTCCATTTTTTAATAATTGCGGCAGTAGTAGTCGCCTTCTCACCAAGCTGCTTGCCTATTGTCCTGTAGCCCATCCCAGTCTTGTGCAGGTCCACAATTTGGTCCCCGATGTTCTTAAGCAGCTCTTTGGTCTTGGCTATGGTGGAGCGGTTGGAGCATGGTTTATTGCATGTAGACAGGTGTCTTTTATACAGATGAGTTCAGAGTAGGAGGGCTTCTTAAAGATAACGATAACAGGTTTGTGAGAGCCAGAATTCTTGCTGGTTGGTAAGTGATCCAATATTTATTTCATGCAATAAAATGCAAATTAATTATTTAAAAATCCTACACTGTGATTTTGTGGACATTTTTTAGATTTTGTCTCTCACAGTTGATGTGTACCTATGATAAAAATTGCAGACCTCTCCATTCTTTGCAGGTGGTAAAACTTGCAATATAGCAGTGTATCAAATACTTATTTTCCCCACTGTATGTGTACTTCCTCTCTGTACTACAGCTGGTGGTCAGGTAGTTTGCAATGTGCCTTAAGGCTTGACACGTCTGCTTGCAGTTAACAATAGAAGTCATTCAGTTTCTCTGTACCACTTCTTGACTGTTCTGATGTCTCTCCTCAGTTGTAGCTTTATACTCCGTCTCATAGCCTGATCTAAAAGTAAGAGCGCAAGCACACAACATGGAGCACACATGACTGTTTATTCAGTGCATGGTTGGGGAGCACAGCTTAACCTGTATGCTGACAGATTAGTCCTCCTGACTGGCTGCAGCCTTAAACACATCCCATTCTGTCAAGCAAAACAGTCCTGCAAAGTGGTCTCAGTCTCAGGAATCCAGAGAAATGTGGTCTGAGTGCCTGAAGTGGATGTGGAGCAGTTCTGTATGCACCGTGTATTCTACTGTGGACATGACCCGATGTGTTGTTATCACAGGTGGAAATGTTCACATGTTGATAATATTTAGGAAATACAGTTCATAAATTGCATTGATTAAAGTCATTAGCAACATTAACTGTTTATAATGCACTAAGGATATTGTGGTGTTTTTTTAGGTGGCGCAGAGAGATGTAAACAGAGACCAAGAACACAGCACTGAACTCCCTCGGTAGATAACAGGGACGACATTTCACAAATAAAAGCAACACATCTGATGAACAATGTTTATTACAGTCCATATATCTCCACACCACAAGTTGTTGACGAACCCTCGATTTCCTTCTGCGCTGTAATCTTGGCACTCAGGTCTGTGTATTTCAAAGCAAACTGATTTTTGTTTAGAAATCAGAAAACAAAAATTGGGAAACAAATTGTTTCGCGATTTTTGTTTTCTGATTAAAATTTTAAAAATGGATTTTAAAAATCTGGCGTGGAAATTTGATTTCTCATTTTAGTGGTGAGTTTTTTCTATCTAATGATCGAACTCTCACAGAACACGGAGGCCGAACATGAGCAGTTGTGAATTTGAATCTCACCTATGGAAAAGAAGCTGTTAAGTCAGATATCTCTTAAAAGTTCGATCACTTTTACATTTAAGCAATCAAGCACGAATTTGAGATTTACATATCTACAAAATCTATCTCAAAAGTTTATTTTGTGTCACAGAAACAGTCCTATTTCTAACTTTTCCGTTGCTTTCTTGCTGCAAAATTTTGGTCATTTACAGGTCAAGATACAAAAAAACTCACCACAAAATGAGCAATCAGCTTTCCACACTGTATTTTTAAAATTCATGTTAAAATTTTTAAATAGAAAAAAATGTTTTCTGTTTCCCAACTTTGAAATGAAAATTGAGAAACGAGCTGTTTCCTGATTTCCGTTGGCCGCAAAATACACGAACCCACTTAGCTCATCCACTTTGTTTTCCACAGACCATACAATGGCTAGCCAGAGGCTGGTTATTTGGTGGCCAGCTAGCACAAGATTTTAGCCTAGCATGAATCCCTCCTTTCTTGTCTCACATTGCCTTTGTGCTCTCTCATACTTCGGGTCCTTCCTGGGGTGGTGGTTGTGAGAGCAGACCAAGAATGACTTAGACCATTAGTAATGAAATTCAAATTGCAGTGCATGCCATTTTTGCACTGTAGAAATCAAAAAACAAATTGAGAAAAAACCCAGGATTCAGGAGCACAACAAGTGAACACATTTGCCTCAGGGGGCGCTATGAATGCTTCAAGCCCTGATGGGTTTTGGGGCATAGCCAAAATTGGCAACCCAGCTTTTAATTTCCTTAGAACCACTTCTGTTCAGGGGACCTGCAACAGGAAACATCTGGAAACATACTCACCCATTGCTCCTGAAAGCATCTAGCCAAACTTACCTGCTTTGTCATTTGGTCTCTGTAACCTGCCTGCTTTCATTGCTCTGTTCTGGAAATCCATTGGCCATCTGCAAACTCCCCCCTGAGTCTCTACTAAGCCATAACCCAAGTAACACTGATTCTACAAATGTCACCATGTAAAGCTACCTCTGAAGGAATTCAAATCTGTAATCCTCCAGAAACCTCCTGCCATCGGTTTTCTTCCTTGGAGTGTCTTCCCATTTTTTAATGAACTTTGTAAATCTAACGACTGCAGTCCAAGTCTGCTTTTTGGGTTTTTTTTGGGGGGTTTTTGGTCAAGCTATTAATAAGTAACATGCACTCTACTTTTAGGAGCAGGCTTAAATATAAGTATTTTTTTGTTTTTGTTTTTATAAAGCTCATAGGTCTAGGTGAGGTAGCCCTAACCATCCTATATTAATACTGTAGTGTTACGGACTTGAGCTGCTGGAAGAGTAGAGTATCTCCTCACCCCACGTCCCCCTTTTGTGTGACTACTGCATGCTCTCAGCTTTTGTCTGCTCTCTCCTGAGTTTGCATTTTGTCCTCTTTGTTGTTCATGGTATTTCTTTGCTCCTCTTTTCTGCCATATCTTTTGCTGCTCTTATGGGATCATCAGATTGTTGGGGCTTACTCTTTAATAATGTAAGGTCTTTACCTTACAATATAAAGTGCCCTGACATGACTGTTCTTGTGAGGTGGGTCTATGTAATATAAAACTGAGCTGAATTAAATTAAATAGAATGTCATGTTTAGCATGTTAGAGCTATCCCCTTTTATTTTATTTTGAGTTTTTTGCTCATTTCACACCTTAACCTTGACTTTAACCCTAATCTTTTTGTATGTCATTTAATGCCATACAACACAGAGCGTCTAAAGCTCAGATATGACATGCAAAATGTGCCATTCTTTTTAATACACAATCCCACAATATTAAGTTGCATCACCGTGCAGGTAAACATTATGTGAAATGTTCGATTACATTCAAGTCCCCACTTTGTCATCTGTCCAGAAGGTCAATCATTACATAAACAAACAACTCTAAATTTGTTGAAATAGGAGATCAGTTTTCTCCTCAGGTGAGATTAGAATGACAGTGAATCAATTGACTTCAATACCAAAGCTGATATAAATCCTCTCTAGCTATGGCCTGAAATCCCTGCTGTCTAAATGCAGGCATCAGTTACCCTTTTTCACATGACAGTTAATGACAAAAAGGATTAATGGGTGCAACTCTGCGAAGTTAAAATGTCCAAAGTAGAAGTTTACTGTCACAGGCCTGGTTTGTTGAACAAATATAAAAACACTTAGCACGGTTTCCAAAAACTATAACAGTATATTATTTTTATGTCATGCAGCCAAGAATCAATCAGTAGTGACATAAGGTTACTACACCAATAAATCTTACTCAGCTTGATCGGTGCAGGTGGAAGTATTATAGTTAACCCTCTTGAACACTGCCCCTGACAATGAGATTTTACTTAAATGTACCTGAAACTATTTATTTCTATAACTGAAGAGGGTTTTTTTGTTTCTTTGAATCATGGGTAATAGCAATTTAGTGTGGCCATGCATCAGCCTCTGTGCATCATGTTACTGTTGCTCCTGCACTTTAAAAAAAAAAAACTAATTATTTTTTTCTCTGTTCTTTCAACTTTTTCCCAATTCTCGTCTTTTAGCCAACATTTTTAACATAAGTAAGACTGCCAACTGGGGACCACAAGAATAAATTACAGTAAAGAGCAAATAGCAAAGGAATAATAACAGCAATACTTACTTATTCTTGTAGAATTTGTCACATATTATTGCAAAATTACATTTCATTCTCATGTTTTCCTGGGCCATCCAGGAGGCATCCTACTTATGTACCACTACCACCTCAGCTATTGTAGCACCTTTTGATGAAGAAGAGTAGCGGCTCTACTCTGAGCCACTCCTAAATGACCAAGATCTGCACCCTATCTCTAAGGCTTCGTTCAGTCACTACACACAACTTGTAAACATACAGTGCTGTGAAGAATATTTGCCTTCTTCCTGGTTTCTGGTTTCTTTTTTCTTTCTTTTTTTCTTTCTCAGTCTTACATGTTTCAGATCATCAAACAAAATTCAATATATGACGAACAGTACAGGCAAAAAGGCTCGCCTTTGTGTTCTCTATGTTCAGCAGTGGGTTTTGCCTTGGAAATCTCCCATTGATGCTATTGTTGCAGTTCCTTCTTCTTGAATCATGAATTCTGCCCTTAACTGAGGCAAGTGATGCCTGCAGTTTTCAGATATTGTTCTGGGTTCTTTTGTGACCTCCTGGATGAGTCATTGATGCACTCTTTTGGTAGGATAGCCATTCCTGGGAATGATGACCACTGTTCCACATTTTCTCTATTTGTGGATAGTGGCTCTCACTTTGGGTCAGTGGAATCCTAGTCTTAGAAATGGCTTTTTAACCCCTTCCACACAGATTTCCAGTATGCGAACCTCTCCATCCAAATAATGAAGCCAGCAATGGATTCTTTCTTCTTTATTGAAAGAGTACCACTGCCTCTCTTGAACCTATGTGATGCTTGATGGTAACATTAACTGAAGAAATTGTTGTATTTTTTGAAACTGCATATGGAGAACTGGGTGTGTTTGATTGGGTTCCCAAAACAGCTTTTAAAACACACTATTCAAAGCAGAAATAGAAAACACAAATCTGACATCATTAAGAACAAATTTATAGACAAAGTCACAAAAATAGAATGATGGGGAAAAAAATGCCTGTGACACATGGCAATAATATACTGTACCCCTGAGGTCTGCATGGATCCCAGTTGGTAGGATGAAAGTTAAGTCTTGCCCTCTCAAACATGCTGATTGAAAGGGTTCTTGCCTTTTTATTTGTTGTGGGAATACTTGTTTCTTTGGGACAATGGATTGCAGCAAAACATCTTCATGCCGCTCACAAGGTTTACTCCAGAGATTAGCTGATTGCCCTGAAGCCATATAGTCTGTTGTCTAGAACAACAATGATTCCAATCTGGAGACAAACAGACTGAGGATGCAAAGGTGGCCAAAAGAAGAGGAAAAAGAGAGATGGGGAGAGACAGAGGAGAGTTTTGGAAAAACTGATTTAAGCCATGTCTTGCCTCTCTCATCATGGGGAATGCAGGGTTGCTTCACCCAGCATGTGAACTGTCCCACCACAGAGGAAAGAGCAATATGTCTGCTATATGCAAATGTTAAGGATGCATACAACTCCTCCCCCACCTCCCTTCACTGTAAGTCAGATCACAACCTGTAGTCAAGATGCAGCCTGTGACCAAGAGGACAGTGAGGAGATGGTCAGAGGATGTGTGACTGAGTGGCAAGTAGGATGCTGATGTGCTTACAGAATTAATCATGGACTACATAAATTTCTGTCTCTATGATCCCAATAGAGTCTGAGGTATTTTACAAACAAGCTATGGATAAAGGGTATTGTATCCATCCAACTGAGGACAAGTTATGGACAGTATTAGATAATCCTTCACACCCTTCTCATTTTGTGCTGTACAGCCACACGACCATGTTCAGAAAATAAAAAAGTAATTTCACCATGATACACTGCAGAATGGCACAAGAAATTATTCTTACCTGTGGCCATCAAAGCTTTATGACACCTGGATGATTTTCACTTGTAATGTCTTGTTTATATTGTAGCTGATATTGTTGAACTTTGGGATATTTAATGTCACATAGCACTTTGAGCACCTTCGTTTTACTTATTTTTGCTTTTTTAGAGGTTACATTTTCAAAACAGTTTCCTCCTGGAGTTAGTAAAGAATTATTGTTATGATTCTGAACTGTGCACAAACTTACATACACAGTGCATTAGCTACAGCTGTAGTATTATTATTATTATTATTATATTAATAATAATAATATATATATATTTTTTTGTTCTTTGTTTTTTATCATTCATTAACTAACCATCTTTGTCTGACACAGTCAGCGCAGCTTTTCTGGTTAGTCTGAGCATGGAAGAAGTGCAGAAAAGAGCTCGATCACACAGCTTTCTTACTTCAGTCCTTTGTGAACAGCGAAACACCTACACTGTTTTCTCCTTTTGTCATTAGAAAGAATGTGGATCAAGGTACATTTTTGGGTAGTGGGTGGAGGTTTCAACTGACACAGGCAGAAACCAGAAATAGATATTTTGCTATTGTTGTTTGTATAGTCTGGAGAAACAAACCAACATTCTAAATTCATTCTAAATTACAAAACAAATCAACCAATTTTTTAAATTTTATTTTCAGTGGTTGGTGGGCACCTAGCACCCTCTTCCTTCTAATTGGCACTGGCTGGGGTGCTCTATCAAATGGTTTTTACCGAATTCTTTAAAGTAAAACACCTCAGGTTACGTAAGCCTTTAATCAAAAGAGCTGTCATACATAATGACAATAAAACCCATTGGAAACCCCCTGAAAAATGATGCCAACACTAGTTTAATTTGCCAAAAAGTACTGATCCACTTAAGGCTGGCTCAGAGAGCATGTCAAACCATAGACTTAAAACTTTAACAACTTAATAGCATTAAATGCATATTAACAGCATGGAACAAAATTTTTTTGGATACACTGCTTGGAAACAGTGTTTTCTTTATTTATTTTATTACTTTTACATTTAGGAGCATGTTCACTGTAATTGATGGGTGTGTTTACACAGATACCTGAAGCTAATAGCTGTTTCCACTTCTCTTAATCCTAGTCACTGAACTGGCTTCTCAATCCCATTTGTGGTATGGATGCATTTCGGAGCATTTTAATGAAACTATCCAACCAATTAATATGGTTTTCTATGTGGTGTAAATGCTTGTGCTCCAGTTTTTGTGAATGAAATTCCAGCATTTTGTTAGTCCATGACTTTGCACTATTTAGTAAGTATGTGTGTGGGGCACCTGGATGCAGCTTAAAAACCAATCTTGCAAGCATAAACTGAGCTTCTTGTCCAGATACGGTGATTTAACTCCAAACACAGCTTGCTGAGACTTCAAAACGAGGCTTCAAAATGCAGAGTCCAGACACCAATGGGTGATAGCTACTGGTTGCTATGTAAATATTTTATCCAAAATCTATGCAATAAAATATTTTGCATATGTTGCAAGAAAACCACTGTTCTTTCAGTGACAATCATTTTATTTCTAGAAGGTGGTAAATGTAGCTCTATATATTGCATAACACATACAAAACTTAAAACAGATGTCTGGAAAGCATCCGTGGAAAACTAATGACATTATTTTTAGAAACTCCCCAGAATTTATTTAGGCATAACTCCAATAAGAAAGAATCACACCTGCAGAAGGACAAGTAATAAGATGCTAGGCGTAACAAATGACGTTCAAGTCCTTCTGGCAGAGATATAGGGAGCTACAACCCATGGGGATAGGTGGGTGGGCGATAATGTCTTCCCAGAGGCCCCACCGAGCCCAGCACCCTGATTCCCCCACAGGAAAAAGGATAGGTTCAGTGCACATACACAAACAAAGTAGCGTTATTCACCCATGAGACTCCAGAGCCATACAGGTAAGACCACACATGTATCACTTCAATTTATCATTCTCACAGGGCAGGATTTGCAAACACAGTGTAGCTGTGCTAGATCAGCTGATATCAAACATGGCCAGACGCAGGCCTACGCGCGCAGCTCAGTGAAATGGCAATGTGCAAAGTGGGGATTAGGTCATTGTGGCTGGCAGCAAATATAAACAGCACATATATCAGTATGCTCCTGTGCAACATTGCTATCTCTGTCCAAAAAGTCACAAGGTGACAATTTTGGAAAATTCTTGGCCTAAATCAGCAATGTCTTTCCTGGCTTTCATCTAGCTGAATTCATTTGAGACAAATGCACCACACTGATTTCAGTTTCAAATATGTTCCTTATACCATTTCTGCTGCAGAAAACATAAAAACATGGGAATCTTTTTACTGTACTTTACAGTTTTCCTATATTCATGCATGCATCTTATTATTTATAGTATCCAGGAATATTTAAGGTTGCTTCCTCACAGAAATCTGTAAGTCCATGTGGTAACAGTTTAGATAAAATATATTATAGAGAAACAATATTTTTTTCAAATGGAAGAAATAGAGTTAAAAAATGTCTCCCTAATATTTGCTGTATTTTTGGTGTTGAATTATATAAATAGTTTTGGAAAGTTCTGGAAACTGGAAAATTACAAATAGATTATAAACATGTACAATACAGTATATTATTACAAAGAAACTCCATGTGAATGAACTAGCTAGTGTTCTCCCGGTGCACTGGGTAATGTCTGCTGACATGCTGGTAATAATAATATAGCGAAAACAGTCAATTATATTTATTTGTACAAAGAGTTTTACAGAATAGAATAAATACTGTATTTTTGTTAAATGTTAATATCTAACAGCCCATGTGGGGTGCAACTTATACCAAAATAATGCCTTACTGTAATGACATTAATCAAACAACTAACAATGTGCCTTTTTCCTCCACACTTGCTCAACAATTTCCTTTTAGAGTAAGTGTGCAGAAGAAGGAGAAAACTATAGGGGCTACAAGTTTTGAAAAGTAGACATTATTTTTATTATTTTTGCACAATAAGACAAAAACACGATGGTTCAAACTGTTTCCAGGCCAGAAACAACTATCTACTGCTGCTAACACACAGCGGGTTTATACAAAGCTACTAATAAAGTACTTCAGAACCAGAATGATGCTTTTTTTTGTTTGTTTGTTTTTTTACTGATGTTTTTAGCTGTTGGTGCCGTGTCAATACTGAAATTCTAAAAGAATGATTGTGTGTGTATCCTTTTAAGGACAGGGATTTGTGTCAGTCAGTGTCAATGACCCTTTTTTTCATGATGAAAACGATATAACTAAATAAAAACTATGAAAGGACGATGACGAAATTACCTGACGCTTTCGTCAACTAATGAAAACAAGACGAAAATGCAGGCAGGCACGGCATCCAATCAGAGCTGATTTCATTTTGTGAATGAGAGGGATAAGCTGTGAAACAGCCAATCAAATGCACACTTGCACAAATTTGATCCAAACCCAGGAAGGCCGTACCAGACTGTGAATATGATGGAACTCAGTTATATCCAATGTCAGAAGGGGGGGGGGGGGGGGGAGGG
>VOQJ01030595.1:29606-58162 GCA_015052665.1 Apistogramma diplotaenia
AAAAAAAAAAAAAATATTATTTTTTTTTTTTTTTTAATAAAATTTTTTTTTGTTGGTGTGTGGGGGGGGGGGGGGGGGGGGGGGGGGAGCTGGATCTATCCCAGTTGTCATAGGGGAAACACCCTGCAGGGTACACCCTGGACTGTTGTTGGGCTCTGTGTAAGGTATCTTTGTATCTCACACAAAGCAAATTTCTACCAAAAATGTCCCCATAATATGTGGTTAGCTGTGGGTTCTGCAAGGATTTTTGTTAGAAACCTTTTTTCAAGTCTGCAATTGTATGCATGCACAAAGCAAACACACACATGCAGACTCAGTCATTATGAAACTGTGTGTGCATGCACATACTGTACTTGATTTCCAGTCAAGCAGTGTAATTCCACTGAACCTGAAACATACTCTCACCAGAGAATTGGAGAAAAGGAAATGCATATTCACTGATATCACAGAAGAAAAACTCCCAAACAAGAGAAAAAGTTAAGAGATTGCTATCAAAAAAAGAGAAAGAAATAAGAAGCAATACTGTGGATATGAGTGGAAACAAGAGGCAAAATAGCTCAACAGCTCACACGAGTAAGCAGACTATTACACATGGCCACAACTTATATAGAACATAAAAATAATCAAATATAGCTCATTAAAAACCTAAAATTAAGGTTGTAAATGTGCTTAAATATTGCTTGTGTCCATAATGATGTAGATTTGTGATCATGAACAGAAGTTAAAATACTGTATAAAATCATCTGGTTGGTTTTGTGTTAAAATAGGTTTCACTATATTTTTTAACATTATGCTTTACTTGTTCTAAAAAAATGCATAGACATGGTTTGTGTCTATATAATTATGTAGCCTGTGTTTTATTGTCCAGACATGTTATTTCTGAAGGTGTTTTTGCTTCTCACCACATCCCTTTCCTTCTTCACACTTGTTTATGAAGTCTGGAAATCAGTTTGTGTGTTACGAAATGTGTGATTTTCTTGTTCATCAAGATTAGGTACTTGTTATCATTCTAATTGTGAGCTGGCAACTTAAGCAAAAAAAAACAACCCTTCAATGTGGCTGGTGCCACTTCAGTGCTAGTTGAAGTGGATTTTTCAGCGCATTGAATGCATCAACGGAAGACAGCTGAGAGGTGGAATTTATGGTGCAATAAGGGATCATTTTAGTGTCTTAATGAAGAAAAGTAAAGAAAATGATGAACCCTCAAGGGTATTCATTTATACATAATCACACCTGGGAGTACATTGTCCAAGACCGATTGCAGTTTTGCTCTGCGAGTACTTCAGTTTAACCATCGGCTCAGTAAAAATTCTTAAGTATGTGACGTAAGAATTTTTACTGAGCTGATAGTTTACCAACCACCCCAAACCCTTTCCTGAGCTTTTTTCTTACACCATGTCTGCCTTTGATAAATGAAGTGTGTCAGCTAATCTCACCAAAGCCAGCTGATTTTGTTAAATAAATGCCCAACTTCTGTTAAAGGCATCAATTATTACATATTGTACTTTTATCAAAAGTACAATTAGTATGAATGGATTCTGAAATGCCATAAGTAGTTAAAAACATATAAAAGGCTATTCAGTGTGTGTTCAAAGTCTCTTTGTATTAGAAGAGCTCTTTTGTTCCTCTTACATAAATGTTTTATCCCCTCTAATGTGCTGTGGTTAGGGCAGGGGCATGTTAAATCTGTGTGACTGAATCTTTTTGTCATCTATGCTCTCCACTCTGTGATGCTCTTTGGCTTTGTCAGCTTTGGTGTTAACACTGGCTCTTTAAGTAAAGTTGTGTTGTTAAAGTTCATGCTGTGAAAGCAAGCTCAAGGCTCTGAATCACATTTGTTCCACGTGAATATAATGGCCATGTCTGTCCTGTAGAGCTCTTGTCATGCACATTGGCAATAAGAGGAATAAGAGGTCTGTTAGCTGATGAGGATCAGGCCACTGTGTTCTTTTCAGAATCCTCTTTTTTGGGATTTTTATGCACATATAAGAAAAACATTTTATGCAAAGGAAATCTAGCAAAGAATACCAATTCAAATATTCAGTGCTATTGCCAACCAAGGTGATAGGTGAATAAAAGAGAGGTATTGAAATTCTTCTGAGACTTGCAGCAAGTATTCAGAGGTGGGAACAAAAGTCTAATTTATGGGAACATTTGTATGCAGAGGCATATGCTGTGCACTTTGAACAAATAGAAATGTGTTAAGGTTAAAAAATTTGAACAAACTATTCAATTCATCCTACCCATCCAAGATTTACAAACTTACACTAGTCCTAATGTACTGCAAGTACTAGAACTAGTGTACATACAGTGTCATAAAAAATATTTGGCCAGTTTCTGGTTTCTTTTTGTTGCGTATTTGTCATACTCAAGTGTTCAAGATCATCAAATTTTAAGCTTGCACAAAGCTAACCTGAGTAACTACACAATCCAGTTTTTGCAGGTGGAGAAATTTTAAGTCCCTCTCCGCATAGTGTGTATGGGCTGAGGGGTCAGATCTACTTTTCTTGAAGTCCTATATTACTTCTTTTGTTTTGCGGTGTTGAGTGCTGCAACATGATGCCATTTTTTTCCACATTGTATGCAGACTCATTGAGAAACACAGTCATTGATATCTATCCATCTGGACAGGATTATCACATTTACAAAACCCATTCTAAAGGCCTTTTCACACCGGACGCGTAAATTTTGTGCGAATGTTTCATGCGAATTTGCGGCATTTATTTTTTCGGCTCAAGTTCGATTTTTTCAATTTTCGCAAGCAAAAATACTCATGTGACCAATCAGGGCACTGCATGTAGCGTTCACCGACACACTGAATGTGGGAACAGTAAAATTCTCTTTTTCCTCAGACACACAACTACTGTACATGCTGCTCCAGGTCAGTCGGCTCTCTGAAATGATTCTCTGCCACTATCCCATATATCCCAACCCTACCTAAAAGAGCTCAAACTGCCCTCTGACATCCTAAATAAAAGTGGCCGGGATGCAGCTTCATCTCCGGGTTCAAACCATGAAACTCTCCCTGCTGCTGCTTTCTCGGGAGCTGATGAACCCAGAATCTGTTTCTTTCTTCTCTTGTTTAGAAACATCAGGACCCAATACATCATCGCTTGATGTCGACTGCAATATTTTTTTTTCACTGTGCGTTTAATTTAATGAGGACGATTTATTCGCAATAACGCAACGCGTCCGGTGTGAATATAGGTTACACGACAAGTTCGCATCCGAAAGTTTCAGAGTTTCATGTCATTTTTTACGCAACCCTTCAGGTGTGTAACAGCTTTAAGACTTGTAAATAGTGAACCACAATGAGAGCCATTATTGCCATTATCCACAAAATGAGAAAACTTGGAACACTGGTGAACCTTCTCAGGAGTGGCCGGCCTACCAAAATTACTCCAAGACTGCATTGATGATTCAACCAGGAGGTCACAAAAGATTCCAGAACCACATTTTAAAAACTGCAGACATTACTTGCCTTGTTTAAGATGTTCATGATTCAATAATAAGTATAACTGGGGGAAAATAGCATCCATGGGAGAGTTTCAAGGCAAAATCCACCACTGACCAAAAAAATATAACAGCTTGTCTCATTTTTGCCCAAAAACATCTTGATTATCTCCGAGGCTTTTGAGAAATTTCTGCTGGCTAATGTGACAAAAGTTTAACTTTTTGTAAAGTTTGCATCCCACTGCATCTGCCATTAAACTAATATAGCATTTCATAAAAAGAACTTCATGGCAACTGTCAAACATGGTGGTGGTGGTACTGTATGCTAGTCTGGGGCTGAGTTGCTGCTTCGGGACCTTGTTGTAATTGATGGAACCATAAATTCTGCTCTCTGCCAGACAGTTTGTGCCCTGAAGCTCTAGCACATTGGGATTATACAACAGGGGGATGATCCAAAACACACAAGCGAGTCCACCCCTGAATGGCTCAAAAAATAAACAAACAAATACTAATTTGAGGTTTTGGAGTGGCCTACAACTGTCCAGAGCAGCTGGATTGAAACAATTCTGCAAGAATGGGCCAAATTCTTCCAGAGTGATATAAAAGACTCTTGATTGCAGTTCTTGGTGCCAAGGATGGCACAACCAGTTGTTAGGTTTAGCAGACAACTACTTTTTCACATAGGTCCAGGTAGGTTTGGATATTTAAAAACTGCATTTTATATTTACTCTGTTTATATTTGTCTAATATTAAAATTTGTTTGATCTGAAATGTGTGAGTGATGCATGACAAATAAATAAATAAATAAAAATCAGGAAGGGGGCAAGTACTGCACTGAATATAATGAGAATTTAGCCATTTAATGCAAACAAATGTTTGAAGAAAGAAAGTGATGCAAATCTGTGCTTAAAGTTATTTATTGCTTGACAATATATCACATACAGTCTATTTTAAACATTTGTAGTATAAAAAAGGTCTGCATTTGTCTTTGACAGCGTCCTTGTGCAAGAGCAGAGATATATGTGGGTGCTCAAGGGGTTTATGTCTGCCGTTGACATTTAGCCCACTGAGACTATACCGCTTATCCATCTGCCCAATTGCAAACCATGGCAATTACTCAAGGGTCTTTAAAATGGTAGGTGATTAGGATTGTGGATGTCAATGAACTCAATCATTACTAATTCTATTACATATTCTCTCTCCTCCAGTGTCTGTCACTCTTGCTCCCTCATTCCCCTTCACACACATACTTACATTCACATACCTTGATAAGGGTCATAAATTCCAAGTAACACCTGCTCAGCAAGAGAAATTGTTGTCAGGCACCATATTCCTTTATTTGCATAAAATAAAGTATGGCTAAAATTCTAAGTTAGATGATGCTATACCCAAAGGATAGCCCTCCCTGGTGGGTCCAAGGTACGGAGATAACCACAACCAATTGCTCCAAAGATGAAATGACTCCAGCTGGAATCAAAGCTAAACATTTAATTTATCATGACTTCAAAAGGAAATGGCAATTAGAAAGAGACATCAAAGAAAAAAAAGTGACTGCACGAATAAGCAAATATAAGGATGAGGGTTTTTAGTGATGCATGGATGGGCTGTACTCCATATTTGAGGTCAAATAAAGAGGTTAATGTGTCATGAAATATTAGGATTTTTTAATTTAATGTTAAAATGACATTTTCATATAAAACTGTTAACAGTACAATGCAGCCAATATTGTTTTTTAGCCATGAAGATGTCAGTGAAGCATTTAGCATATTTTATCAATCCTGGACAGATATACATGATCCTCATAAAGATGGGCCCACTCCCTTTAATGTTGCATGATCATAAATTTCATATGTGTGGCTGTGTACTGTAGAGAAATACCTTTACAGCTATTGCAGAAATTCAAAGAGTCTACTTTTTATCCAGCATTATTCTAAAAAATATATCATTTGCCCCAGATTTCCTATCCATCCATCTTCTTCCGCTTATCCGGGGCCAGGCCGCAGGGGCAGCAGCCTAAGCAGAGAAGCCCAGACCTCCCTCTCCCCAGCCACCTCCACTAGCTCATCTGGAGGAACCCTAAGGCGTTCCCAGGCCAGCTGAGAGATATAATCTCTCCAGCGTGTCCTGGGTCTGCCCCGGGGTTGCATCCCGGTTGGACATGCCTGAAACACCTCACCCACAAGGCGCCCAGGAAGCATCCTGAATAGATGCCCGAACCACCTCAACTGGCTCCTTTCGATGTGGAGGAGCAGCAAATGGCTGCACTCCTCACCCTATCTCTAAGGGAGAGGCCAGCCACCCTTTGGATGAAGCTCATTTTGGCTGCTTGTATTCGCGATCTTGTTCTTTCGGTCACTACCCAAAGCTCATGACCATGGATCCTGGGTGAGGGTCCAGACAAAGAGCGATCCAAAAGACCCCTATGAAGTTACAAACGAGGGAACAGTTTACCCTGCCCAGGATAGGGTTACCAGGGTCCCACCCTGGAGCGAGGCCTGGGGAGGGTGCTTGAGAGAGAGCATCTGGTGGCTGAGCATTAGACCATGGTGCTTGTCTGGGCGCAGCCCAAAGAGGTGCCATGGGCCCACCCTTCTGTAGGCCCACCACCCGTAGGAGGCGTCACGGGGGTCGGGTGCAGTGTGTGCTGGGCAGTGGCCAAAGGCAGAGGCCTTTGCGGACCAATCCCCGGCTATCAAGACTGGCAATTTGGACATTAACTTACCAAATATCTCCAAAGCTACCGATGGAGATCCAGCCTCACAGGATTAATCCATTGGAGCACCAAAGCATTTACATTTGCTGGTTAATGCTGCAAGAAAGTTGTGGATTAGAATCTGCCTGGTGGCAAGGGTTGTGTGAGGAGATTGTGCGTGGGTTTTCTCCAGGTACATCAGCTTCTTCCCACAATCCAAAGACAGTCATGTTAAGTTAAATGATGATTTGGTTGGTTTGAATATGAGTGTGAATTGCAGTCTGTCTGACGTTGTGCCATACCTCTCACCCAGTGACAGCCTGGGCCACTGATGACTCCAAGTGCTTTACTACTAGTCACATTTAACTATACTGTACATTCATATAGTGCTTTGTGCAGTGGCAGGAAGCAGCAGTCAAACCCAGATAGGGAGGAAGGGCAAGTCCAGGGTTCAAACCAAGAATCTTATTGCTATGAAGATGGCATTAAGTACTGCATCAACAATGGAGAACACAGTGCACCTTTAAACATATCTGTGTAAATTACTACACAGACAGAAAAAAAATCCAGAATCTGAAAAGTTACTACCTTAGACAGTAAGGAAAAGGTTTTACTTCCATTAAATTTACTAGTAGAAGGTCACTAGTAGACTACTGAATGTCTAAAGAAAACATCATGAACTAAGTGCTGCCCAATAGATGTCTGACAAAGTTTTCAGATACTTGTATGTAAATAACATGAGAACAATGAAAAATCCATTATAGACAACTAATAAACAGCTAATAATTTAGTCACTAGTTCCCTGCACGTTTATCAGTCTGCTCTTCAGTTATTTTAGATTATTTGTCAGCTATTCATTAATTAGTAGTTAGTTTATTGGTTTGTTTCTTTCTAGTTCCTTTGTATCTACTTAGGTGTGCTTCATTGTGCACTGTCAAAAACTCATGGCTGTTAGAGAAACCCCTTCTGAATGGTGAGGGGACTGTATGTATTCATGTAGTGCTGGATTATCCAAGCTTTAGCTTAGCCGAAGGAGTGAAGATTAAATACTGCAGTGACCGAAGGCCAGTGGACTTGACTACAGGGGCCAAACAGACTGTTATATCTGAGTCAGGCTCAGTCAGATCAGGGGAGATTTATTCCTGTGCCCTACCGTGGTTTAACTCGGGGCCACCTTCTAAACCAGTAATAAATCACCACTGCTCCTCATTTGAAACCTTTGTTTCTTTTAGCTCCCTCATCTAATTTCTTAATTTATTTTTGGTGAGACTTCAGGCAAGAAGTGTATTTGGGAACATAAAGGATCAGACAAATGATCCCCAAATAATTCAGAGTGCATGTATACACACACACAGACAAACTGGCTTTACATTACTTAAGAGGACATAAGGCTGACATTTATTTCTTTTATACAGGTATGCCTAATTTCTCAGTGATTGTTTTTGTTCACATATTTCAAACACACTTAAAAGCCAGTCAAACTGTAGAAATTATTTCCTTTGAGAGTTTGAGATTCCCATAAATCACATTAATGTTGTTTTTTGATTGCTATGGAATCCCACAGTGCAGTACTTAAATATAAATAATAAATTTGAATCAGTAACCTCACAACCAGCAAAGACAAACAAATATACAAAAAACTCTCTGCAAAGGCTAGTTATGGATTTTGAGTAGGGAAAAAATGCACAGGCAACCCTAATGGCCAGGGAAATGAAAACATCAAAACATGGCAAGTTCACACACTGCATCCAAGTCCGTGATTTTCTCAAGTGCTCATTTTAAGGCTCAGAGGAGGTATTTAAAAGGTGTTGAGAGTTGAGAGGGATAAAACAAGAAAAAGAAAGCATCACTTTTATTATTTGTGTTGAAAGTTTGAGGTTTGGCATGGGGGGAAAAAGTCCCATTATGGGTGAGTTTTTCCCAAAATGTAATCAGCAGCTGCAGTTTGAATTTGAAGATATCTGTAGAAAATGATATTGTAAAGATGTGTCAACAATTTACTTCAATTTCAAAACAGCTAGCCTGAGCTAAAGTACAGCCTGACATGAGCCGGGGGAAAAAAACAAGCCTGAAATGACAGGAGAAAAAAAATAAGTGGATTTATAAAAAGCTGCTGAAAAGAAACATTACATATTACTTCTGTGCTGTCAGTTAAATTATAGTAATTCTATTTAAAAAAAAATATTTCAACACAATCTTATTCAGAGCAGATATTTTGAGTTGAATTTTGGCAGAAAAAGTCTGTAATAATAACAATATGTCTTAGTTCTATAAACTTGTCCAACAAGCCTTTAAAATGACAGTGAGTCAGCATGCACAGTAGGAACATGATGCAGAGCCAGCTAATGAATGTCACCATTATTTTTATATTATTTATTTTGCTGCTATGAATTATCATAACATATCCTCTGCATAAGCCCTATGAAATGCATCATTTCTTACAGTTTAAATAGCTAATAGCTTTGGCATCTGTTCTAGTGTTAGCCAAGAACAATCTATAGAACCAATGACAAAGGAAAAAAATGAGGCAGAATAGATGGAAAGAAAAGAACATGTCTTACAAAATGTTGTTAGATGTCAAAGATTTCAGTTATTCAGTACGTGTGCACTCTGGGGCTGTGCCATATCATACCATCCGGGATAATACAGGTATGAATTTTTACATGATAAAATGTTGCATCACAACATCATCTAGCAATGCTATATGCTTATATTTGCGCAACAAGGACACAAGTTCAGATATGTCTGAGAGTGACAGCAGTGTCAGCCTCCGCAAATGATGTAGTAACTAAAAAGGGAGCTTCTTCAGCAACCTCCAACAACACACAATACTTTGAAAAATATACAAAACTTCCTGCTAAAGTTGTACACAAACTTGTTTCTACACTTGAAACAAAAAAACACCCTTAAGTGCAACTAGGTTGTGGAGGCAGTTAAGGATAAGATCCTAAAAGATGGTGATGTGTGACCCAGAAGTAAACAAAACTACATAATTAATACTTTGACTTAAATTTCCATAAAAAAAACATTACCTGTTACAGCACAAGGTGGAATGTGGACTCACTTGCTGAATGGGTACAAAAGCTCAAGGGGGATTCCCAGTAACAGGTGGTCTGCACAGAGATAAAGGTTAAGCGCCAGAAACAGGCATAGAACCGAACATGGAGCCAGGGCACAATACCAATGGCTTACACAATGATCCAGTGACAAGTGAGGCCTCACTTCAGTCTTGAATAGCAAGCTGTAAAGACCACGCGAGTAAAAGGTGTGTTAATCCCCAAATCTCTTGCAGGTGAGAGCCTGGCATGAGGGTGGGAAGACTAAGAGAGAACCACCTCTGAAACAGGTAATGAGAATCCCACAACACAGAGAAGGAGAAAGAGAGAAAGTGAGAAGGCAGGTCAGCACCAGAGGACCCAGGAATCATGACAGTACCTCGGCTACTTTTGTTCTTACATTTGACTTGTGTTGTGACACTGTATATAATTCTCTGTCACTACTATTGCAGTGATGTTGGAAAATGCCCTTCGTTTTGTTTAATAAATGTTGCTATCTGCAACCTGCCATCCATTCTTTGTAGGATCAGTACTCAACCCACAGTTAGCGTTTTCATACTGGTTTATTTTTTTATTTTTACATATGTACATGACATACAGAGGATTGAAACTGCATTACTCTCAGACTTGGGGCACAATAATGTAAACATTGCACTACTTCAGTGTAAAGCCTTGATCTTTCACATACTCGGGTAAAGCAACACCAGCTGTATTGAGTGGGATGTTGAAAAACTGTTATTTTTTTCTTTTGATTTAATTTTTGCTTTTGTTGCCACCAAATTCTGTAGCCAACATCTGTGTCATGACCTGCTACAGTCTCCAAAAGTAAACCAAAAACATTTGTTATGAGTATAAACAGTACAGAAAAAATATTCAATCAAATCGTTAACACAGTTGTTGTGAAATTGGGGAGATTGGACTGTAATAATAATAATAATAATAATAATAATAATAATGCTTATTAATAGTAGTAGTAGTAGTAGTAGTAGTAAGCTCCTGAATAGCAGACAACTCAATTCGTAACTGAGATAGTTGACAGCATGTTTGAGATTATAATGATTACTCAGAATAAAAAGGAAAATTATATAAATCATGTCAATTTAAGGCACCCTCAAACAAAACTCTGCTAAAGCCTTTTTGTACAATATGGATGTCATTCTAAGTGCAATAAGGCCAAATTTGTCTGCAGGCTTGGACAGTCACAAGATGATGTAGTTAAAAAAAATCACAATTTAATTACCTTTTAAGCTGTCAAGCATGCTTTTCTCAGATTCTGAAGGGTGTGATTAGTAATTACTTGTGAACTGAATGTTACCACTTCCTTGTATAAATAGAAGTCAGTTTAGCATTTGACATTTCAAGAACTTTGAAGATTAATTATTTGCTTTACAGAACTGTTGGTTGGTTATCTGACAGCCCAACTTCAAGCTGCAGTTTTAATGAAATCCTTTTGAAATTCTTGTTAGTCGAACCATTAAATGAATTAGTGTAATATAATGTCAAAAACGTTGCTTTACCCCAGAAGAAGTACCAATATACGAGTCTTATCTTTACTTCAAAGTTTTACTCTAACTCAAAATGTTACTTTGAGATCAATAAAAATTAATCAACAGGCCTGAAAAATAATATTGCCTCTTCACAGCAGATCTGTTTTTATTCTAATTCTAAAGCACACTAAATACAAATCATGTGCATTTTTATAACAGACTTGAGAAGTCAGTGTCCACCACTGTCAGCATGGATGTGGCAGGTGTAAGTGCAAAATGTAATTTCCCAAATAATTAAATGTGTCCTATATATTATCTGCGTGAACACGGACTGCACAATTAATTGACTTTTAATCTCAATTATGATTTTAATTTCTCAAAATGAAAGGACCACGATCAAGTCATATTGGAATAGAGCACAAAACAAAAGCAAATCAAGGACTCCCTAAATCATGTTGCAGCTTGAAGTTCCCTGGAATTAGTTTGAAGGAATAACACTACATTAAAACACAGCTTTACAAACAAAAGACCACTGAAGCAAAAATCAAATGTCTGGTGAAGAGGTGAAGAGCTTATCCCTCAAAGTGGATCATTATCCAATGTTTGGAAATACTTTGCACTTAGCTCAAGTGATGCTAACCAAGAACAAATGTAGTATGAGAGGTGTGCTTGTGCTGCAAAACTACTAACGTTTTCAACCAGCTGAAAACACACCACTAACTGTAATACCATGAATGGATGAAGGCGAAAAAAAAAATACAATACGATGGTTGTAAATTGTAAAACATCAACTCAGATGTCAATAAACTTGAGGCCGCCCAACTCGCAAAGATGCACTGAAATCACCAACACAGTTCCATTCTGTTTGGTCAAAGATATAGTCACAGTCAAAAGTTTGGACACACTCACCCTGTCTCCAAACCTTTGACTGGTACTGTAAGTGTTCAGTTACAACATGTCCTCCAAACAAAACGGAAGCATTCGTTGTTTCGACAGGGCCGAAAAACGACCTAAATTTAAGTTTCCAAATGGCCGTGCCTGCTTCCATCTTTGCAAGTGACTATGTCTACTTCCGCCTTCGCGTATAGTATCCGGAAGTGGGTCTTCATCGGCTTATGTCGCACGTGGGTCTTTGTGGCTGTATTCCACTACATTTTCTGCTCTTTTATTCTCCTTTTATGTTCGCTTCTCTGTGGTTAGGGTTAGGGGTCAGGGTCAGGGGTACATATTAACGTCTTTTTCTGCGGTCTGCCAGACAAAACTGAACATGTTATTTACATGTACTTTCTTTCACAGCTGCCAGATGTCGCTGTTTTACCTTCAACAACGTAAATATTGGACATAATTTGTGAATTCTGAAACACTTACGTTTTCACTCTGAGGACAGGCTCTTTAGTTAACATGATGAATAAAGAAGACTTGGCCAAAACGGCCAACTTACTGGATGAAAGATATCCCCTGCACTTTTCTTCCCAAAGTGGTGATACCTGTGTTGTCTGCAGGGGAAAAAGAGAGGTATCTCAGAGATGGCAAGTACTTTACCACTAGTTTTAGTCACATCCATGCAAGTTACAATGAATTGGGTGAAAGATTTTTGCTTTTAGGAGATGCACTAGTGTTTGGTGAATAAGCACCCAATTTTTCCATGAAGACATTTTAACATCATGCAGCATGCAGCATAGTGAAACGATGAAGCATTGTCCTCTTGATTAAATTTTGTGTTAGGTTTTGATATCGCTTTTTTCATTTATATTTTTCTTTTAAGAGCTGCATTAAATGAGGATGATCAGTTTTATTTTGCTGCAAAGATTTGCACTTTAACAAGAATGGTGCACGTCATTGCATATTAAAGCAGTGTTGTGTTTATGAGAGAGCACAATAAAGAAACATTTTTGTCAGTAAAAATCAATGTATAGTCATGATAAATAATTGATCTCAGTATTCATCAGACTAAATGTGATGATCATTTTGTCTATAACCCTGATATCAACCATGACCAACTGAACAATTCAAAATATTAATTTATATCATAAGAAAGTCGTTAAATATGCTCACTGGGTTTTGGTAGAAATTTCATATCACCTAGATATTAAAATTTGGCACTCAATAAATGCACAGTTTTAGATCCAGCACACACACAGATGGACAGATGGTCTCTTTACAGTACAACTATTAGGATGACAACAGCCCACATGGATTCTGCCAGTTCACACAACACAGCACCACATGAAAGTGTTGTTGCTCTGGGACTGAACATATTTTTTGAACACAGAAAAAGAAGCTGAAGGTTCTGACACATGCGACCACAACAACTCCGAATGATCTTCTGATGAATTATCCTCTTGTGAAATTTTACACAAAGGCATTGGGAAGCTTTCTGTGAATTTGACCTCACAGGGTGAAAAAATTACCCAGCTGACACACCAGAGCTGAGGTTCCATTTCATGGTCTCATGGTTAGCTGTCTCAGAATATCATTTCCCTTTGCTTTCTTTGGCTCGTCCACAGTTCTGTATTTTACCCATACACCACACTTACTTTATATCAAGCCATACCTAAGATATCTTTAAAGTTATGGGTATTGATTTTATTGATAAATATTTGTTTTTCCACGTAACTTCACTGTCGAGTTGCTCTCTCAAGCACGCTAAATTTACCCAGAAAATGATCAAAGAGTATAACAGTATAACACACTGCTTTGTTATGTGAAATGATCATCAGTGAATGTGCTACCTTGCCATTATCACTATGGTGTTGACTTTGATTACATGTCATCTCCCAACCGTCTTTTTGGATTTTTCTCTTTTTGCTGTCTTCACCCTGCTCACCTCGGCACATTCTTTATCCTCCCCTCTCTGTATTACCCAAAAAGTAAATGTAACAGTAAAAAAGAATTTACAACTCAAAGGCACAAATTGATTTATGTCAGTTTATAACAATATTTGAATGAAATATAGGCTGCTGCTAGCCACTGACAAGTAATGTCTGTAAATAAATTAAATCAGATGTAAAAAACTGTATCTTCACATTTGATTACATTCATTCAAACACCCAGTGTAAGTCCACTTGGCTCATGTTTGCCTGCTCTAGTGTTCTAGCAGTGCTGTGATTTAGTGCCTGTGCTGTTACTGCAAAACAAAAGGTCATCTGTTTCTTGTGGGATTAATCAAAAGTGACCACACAGTCTGTTTGTTTGTCTTTTCATTCCATGCCCTCAAATCATCCTCTTCTTTTCCATATTGATTATTATGACTGAGTTGTTTCTAGGAATTTCTTTTCTCCCTTTAGGGGTCGCCACAGCAGATCATCTGCCTCCATCTCAGCCTGACTATCCCACTTTGTTCTTTGCAAACCTCTTGATTTGAATATTTTTCTGTACATCTTCATTCCACCACAACATCTCCTGGTCTTCTGTACTCTCTCCAGAGGATACACTAAGCCCCTTCTTGGCAGTTTCCCTCACTTCAGCAGTGCTTTCCCAGTCATCTGGTAGCTCTTCCCTTCCAGTAAGAACCTGCATCAACTGAGCCTTCCAACATCATCCAAAGTCACCCTACAGACTCCCATCCAATGCTGCCTTGCTGCATTCTCCCCTCCTGCCACCTCACAGTGTCCTATCTCTTTCAGTATACACCTTTTGCATACGATGACCTGTATCCACCTGTATGCACCTTCTTCCATTCTTATACAGTATGTCACACTGCGTTCCTCCCTCTTCTTGAAGTAAGTGTTGACCACTGCCCTTTCTACCCTCTTTGCAGAAGCCACAACCATCTGCCCGTCTGTATTTCTCTCCTTAACATGATAGCTGCCCTACACCTCCTCACCACCTCTGTTCCCTTCGCCTACATGTCCATTGAAAGCTACTCCACTCACCACTCTCACCCTCCTGGGGACACTTTCTACCACTTCATCCAACTTGTTCTAGAATTCCTATTTCTCTTCTAACTGACATCCAACCTGTGGGGCACACGCATTGACAGCGTTCAGCATCACCTCTTCAATTCCCAGCTTCAAACTTATGATCTTGTGACACTCTCTTCACCTCCACAATATTATTCACCTACTTTTTCTCCAGCATAACTCCCACTCTATTTATCTTCCTGTCTACACCACGGTTGAACAGTTTGAATCTACCTCCAGTGCTCGTGGCTTTGCTTCCTTTCCACCTGGTCTCCTGCACACACAATTTATCTTTCCATCATATCAGCCAACTCTTTCCCTTTATCAACCATAGTCCCTACATTTCAAGTCCTTGCTTTTAATTCCACACTCCTGTCATTCTTTTTTCTTTCTCTCTCGCTGCCACCGAAAATGCCCCCTCCCCCCCCACCACCCCACCCCACCACCACCAGCACCACCACCACAGCTGGGTTCTGTTTTTGAAAATGTAAAGCTATTAAATATGTCTTCCTATGATTAAAAAAATTAAATTAAAATGACAGGGTAAATTACACTGTGACGGAATTTTTATGAACCTGTCTGTCAAAATGACATAGTAGGAGAACGTCTAATAGAACCTCTGCTAGTGAACGTGAATGAACAAGTAACTAACAGTAACTGCCATCTGTCATCTAAAGATTCCTTCCAAAAACTGTTGCTAAATGGCACATAAACACTGAACTATTACATTTGCTAAAGTATCACAAAAGATGGCTCTTTCATTAACTTCTCATTACAGTAGCTATATTGAATGATACTTGAATATTAAATGTTGTTTTTACTTTTGTCATACAGTAGCTGCTCACAATTTTATGACAAACATGCTACTTGTAATTGCTGTACCACCCTAGTTGTCTGGTATTATTTTCAGGCATTGCTGCTGTTCAGCCTCAGGCTAATTACACTTTGGCTTTATTGCAAAGCTCAAAGCATTTTTATTTTGTTTCTACACCCTTAAGTCCTTTTATACCAAAATTAAAAAAACAAACAAACAAATAAAGTGAATGATGTATTTCTGCTGGTAAGCCAGAGAATACAATCATTTTTTTCAGTTAATATACAAAAATTCAATTATTGTTTCTATGAGAAAACAACCCAAAACAATTCCACCATGATCAGATCAGTAGATAATCACATTTGTAATCCAAGCAACAGAGACTCTCTGTTGTTTTATCAGCAGCCACTGAACCATTGGCCTTATTGCCTTAGAGAAAAATGTTTTTTGGCTTCACTGCTACACCTAAAAAGCTGTACTTAAGCTCTATGATGACAGTTAACTGTGTTCCCAATGGACCATTGTTGCCAAGGTAAATGGCGTGATGTATTTCAGTTAGCCAACCACATAATATGCTTTTTTTCGGTTAATATGCAAAAATTCAATTATCATTTCTATGAAAAAAAAAGCAACCCACCCACAACCCAATCCTATCATGATCAGATCAGCAGATAATTGCATTTGTAGTCCAAGTGACAGAGACTTTCTGCTGTTGTTTTATTAGCAGCCACTGAACCACTGGCCTTATTGCCCTAGAGAATATAACTTTGATTTTGGCTTCACACCTGAAATGCACTTACACTTTCTGACAAGTGAGCTCATCAGCATAAGATTTTGGTTTAATAATATGGAGTCACTATTAATGTAGCAAAAATATTATTACTAATTTGTTCAGGTTCATGGGACTAATAGGGATCCTGAAAACCATCTCTTCAATGCCATTCACTGAACAATCTGCAGAGACATTAGATCTTCTTCTTATAGAACCCACATTCATGTAACAATTTCAAAAGTATTGTCAAACCCTTCGGACTTTGAGGATATGTTATCCTAAATGTCACTGAGTGAAAAGAATGAGCAGTGTGCTGTTATTTAGGGAGACTAATTAGTTATTCAGCTTGTTAATGTAGGTAATTTGTGATTGTGAGCTTATTTTACATGCATCACAATATACCAAGCCCTTATTTTAACCACAGCAAAATGCAGCAAATGCTGTTTTTAAAAGCCCGTTGTGCACTGCCACTCATTTTCTCCTTATACTGCAGGTAAAACCCTGCAGTATAAGGAGGAGCATAGTTAGTATGTATATAAACTAGCTAAGTGTTTCTTTTCCTGTTTTGTTTTGTTTTTTTGGCCACCAGCAAAAAAGCTACTGTTCACACTACAAAGATATACAGCTACTGTCTTATTCAAACACCTGACCCCTTCACCTGCCTTCTCAAACTCCCACTTCTCTCTCTATTATCCTCGAAAGGGGGGTGGGGGGCTAAGCAGTTAAAACAGTCATGTGTTGCTGATCCTGGCCTATAAACACACAAGTGCTGTCAAAACTCACAAAATTGATGTTCTGAAGGGATGTGTGGGAAGTTGGGCCCTGACAAAACTGAAGGGATCTAGATAAATCAGGTTTTATACACCCATGCCCTCCAGTTACATACCAGTAGGGACTAACTTAGTAATTTACAACATTCTTTAGTTACATTTGTTGTGGGATAATATTTATGTTCACATAGAATAATCTCAATTAGACTTCACCGTTGCTGTATTCGTTTTTATGCCCAGAATACCCAGCTGAGTAAAATATTAAGTGCAAGCATAAATGTAGAAGGACCTTAATTTGATATTTTGATATAGCTCAAATCAGCATCCCATATGGAAAACAGTTTGGAACTTGCAGGAATTGATTAGCATATATTATTGCACTCATCAGAAGAGGCAGTTTAGGGCTAGTAGAGTATCACTTGTGGCCAAACACATCAGCTTGATCCCCTGATCCGTTTAAAGCAGTGTCTCCTCCAATATGATGTCGAAAAGCTTGCAGAGTTCCAGCAGGTTAAAAGAAACTGCCAATCCAAATCTAGCATACAAACACAGATGTAAAATACGATTTATATTTAACAGCTTTAGTACTCTATAGCTATGGCTACTTTCCAGTAATGGAAATACTTCTCTGCCTAACTGCTAGCTACTGCTAGTCTTTATTTGTGCTGTGTAACTGATGACTCCTCAGGCTAATACATTCCTGGGGTTGATAAGGCAGGTGGCCAACTAATAAGATCAGTCGAAACCACAATCAAATGCAAGATCAGCCAGCTGGTGAAAGTGACATGCCAGACGTAAAATATTTAACCTAAAATAAGCTGCCAGGGACAATAAGTGTCTCGAAAGCACGTAACCCATCCTTGTCGTTTCCATTTTTTTGTTTCCTGTATGGCTTTCTTCATATGTTATTTGCAACATGAGTGTGATGATAAATGAAGGCAAACAGCCAAAACCTGTTGTAGCAAAAAATAAGTAATTCTGTGTTTTGTAAGTGTTGCCGGAGTTGTGACAAGTTCAGACTTTTTTCAGCCTCTCCATGTAGCAGTGCCACAAACCCCTGCTCAGCATATAAATGTAAAAAATGGTCATAGCTGACTCCGCTGCTGCCCATGTATTTACCAGGTAGGATTCCAATTATTTAACAGTAATTCTAAACACTGCAGTAGTTGTTTTTAGTGCAAATAAAGCAAACCATATATATATTATTATTGGAAAATTTGTGAGATCAGCTTCATTTGAAACTTTGGTTTGAGTAACATGCTAAGAAATCACATCTTTGAATAATGTTTTAGTCAAAATGGTATGGAGATGTTTAGAAAGACTAATACAGAGATGTCCTCCATTAGGATTGGCAGGATAAAACCAGAGATTTGCGATTAAGGCACTATTCACATTCCTTCAAGATTTGAGAACTTTTTGTAATAACAGATTTTACTGAGCTATAGCTCTTATAAAATATGTGTAACTAATATAATTGGACATTGGTACTGATCTAAAAACAATGACTTCTTATGGAAGTAAGAGTTCCAGGATTAACATTAAATTACAGTTGAACCCCTGCTTACCTTTTTCTCAAGCATATCTTAGTCTTATCTGACTAATCTCAGACTTTAATTGACAGGAGTGTCTGGTTTTTTTTGCCATTAGTCAGGGTCTGGTGACTAATGAAACAGCACTCCATGTTAGAGCTAGTTCTGATAAAAAAAAATCTTCTGGATGAAACCAACACCCTGCGGCTTGATGCCTAGCTTCTACAGGATGTTACCACTGCTGCCAATTAAAACTCTCACATCAGCATGAGATATTTTTAATAGACCCCAGGCAATTCACTTCAGTCCAGCTGCAGTCTAAACTGAATACAAAGTAAAGGTTTTAACATAATTGTGTCTCTGCAAGCTTACTATTTTATTTTATTTTTTTACTATTTAAATAGCGGTCGACTTTTAAAAGTTATGAGTAAAAGTGCACCCTCTGTATTTGTTGAAGAATCTATAGTGTGGTAGTGAGAGAGTGGTAATTTGAAACACTATAAACATTTCACTGGCTTTAGGAACCAATAACCAGTACTCATATTTTTGACACAATAGCACAGTGCTGTTTATGACCCAAAAATCATGTAATTAATTAATACTGTATGACTAATTTAGAATTATTGACCTGCCTTTTGGACTGGAAGCACGTTTTACCTTGGATATTTACCTATGATACACAATTTATTATTATTATTTATTTTATTTTAGCACACTAAAAGGGCTTTTTAAAACTTTACGGAATTCCATTCATATGCCATGTACCTTATGGCTATTACCATGTCAGATTGGTTTTCCTTTTTATGTTATTTAATTTATTTATTTATTTGTACTCTTGAGAGACTTAGAACTTGTTTTTGTTTGTTTTCTTGGACTTATAATGGATAGTAATGAAATAATCGATAATAGTAAAGTCTAACAAAAGTGGGTCATTTACATTAAGAAAAAATGCAGTATAGTTTTATTGTAGTTGTACTTTAAAACTTAATGTCCACAGTGAAAATTATACAATAGGGCATTTCTTTGTCCAATAGAACGTTTATGAACATACTTTAAAAAAAATACATTTAAGTAGACAAAGCTTGTTCCTTGATACATGGCATTGAGTTGATATAATAAATCAAGATATTGTTGGTCATTTCTGTAATAATAGTAAGATAGAATTTGTAATAATTATATTTTTAAAAAATAATCTAGTGTATTACTTATACAGTACTTGTATATTTAACAAGATCTCCAGAGCAGGACTTTTCTGCTTTGATTTTAAAATGATCAGTTTATCTTTATTAATAGGCTACATGTCACAGGCAGCTACAAAAGCCATTACTTAAAAGGTGTTTTGTAGCACTTTATAATACAGCCGGCTTAGGGCTGACCATATTATAAAGTGCTACCAAGTGTTTACTTGATCCAACTGTCTTATCTAATTATTGAACATTTTTGTAAAGCAACTATGTGATCATTTGCAGAAGAACGGCTTATTTGAAAAGTATCAGTCAAGACAGAGTGCATTATAGCTCAGAAACAGCACTGATGAAGATTACAAATGATCTTCTCATGGCCTCTGAGAGTGGACTCATGAACATTCAATAAGTCTGGTCCCAAAATTTTCATTTACAGTATAGATATAGGAATGCTGATATCAAAGTGACTCCCAAATGTTATGTAAATGACACATATTAATTTGTTAAATACAAGGCATTTCTGAAACGCTGTAATTTTCTAATTTGGACAAAACTCAGAATCATAAAATCTCAGGAAAAAAATCGTACTTATTTTGGATGGTATTACCTTGGCCTTCAGTAACACAGTGTAAACAAATATCTGAGACTGCATTATTTTAATTGCAATATTGATAACTAGTTTGAAAAGTTCTCTGAAAAGCATTCAGTTTATCCAAACGCAGCAGTGAGAATACTAAGAGGAACTAGAAGGAGAGATCATATTTTTCCCTTATGGGCTCATCTTCATTGGCTCCTTGTTGAATCTGAATGATGAGGTTACATCATATCTTGAAGACCTTTTAGTGTCATATTATCCCAGTAGAGCATTTTGCTGTCAGATTGCAGGTTTACTTGTGGATTCCTGGAGTTTCTAAAAATAGTGGGAAATTGAGCCTTGAGCTATCAGGGCCCTCGCCTGTAGAACCACCTTGCAGTTTGAATTCAAGAGATAGACACTCTCTCTACTTTTAAGATTAGGCTTAAAATTAAAGCTAATAGTTAGACCTGGATCAGGCTCAGGCTGCTGGGGGACATCCCATAATCCACTAAGCATTTTTTTCTCTACTCACCTCCATCCATTCTTGATATGTTTATTTTCCATTTCTGCATGCCATAAACACTTGTCTACTCTATTGAATACTTTGTGTTTTTTCCTTGTATCTCTCTGCTCTTTCTTTCTTCCCTTTCCCCTTTATCCTCCCAACCAGTCACAATAGATGGCTGCCACTCCCTGAGCCTAGTTTCACTTGAGAAATTGGTCTTTTCCAATTTAAAGAGAGTTTTTATTTCCCACCAAGTCTTGTTTATAATGGATTGTCTGATTAGAGTTTATCCTCTAATACTGTGGGATGTGCAACTTGCAATATAAATAAGAATGAATTGAATTGATTTGCAACAACATTTAATAAAATAAAACTAGAAATATAGGTTCTCTATACTTTATGTACTGTACTCTTTTGGAGATTTATCTTGTTTTTGATGAAGGAAATATTTTGTAATACTGAGTACAGGTACCACTGTCAACTTCAGTTAAACTACACGTTTGACAATTGGCCCATTAGTTTCTCTTTAAATATTTTATAAATGGCGCTTGGAAAGCTGCCACAGAATGATACCATTAAAATTTGGAATATAGGTTTCCCATGAGCATCCGCACTGCCAACATCAAAACAATATGGCATCAATCATTAAAAACTGTCTAGTTGGCCATATTCTCGGGACAATTTGAGGTAATAAGGGGACTTGTAGTGATTAACAAATGTATATGATTTATTTAAACTGGCTCTCAGTTAAACTTTGTCACTTCTGTTGGCACTAAAGAATCTTTTCGTGGTAATCTTCTTCAAACGACAAATTAACACTGTCAGGTTTTTCCCCATGGTCTGTAAGTTTGTTTGAGGCTAATTAAAATTAATTAAAACTTTTTTTCATATGTTAAACTCCTCATATGCAATATTGATATAGCCGCTCCCATTTTTTAGTTTACAGCTACTTTCATCTACTTCTCACTTATTGAGTTCAGAATTTGTGATTACTTTATTGTTATAATACACACTGAAATAACAGCTTAAATGATGCTGATGACTGATCTCTGATGCTTGAGTTGGGTGTAGTTTGCTATTGACAGGGAACAGGAAGTAGCCAGGGCACTGGCAGTTATCAGTCTACTGTAAGGTTAAGCCTTAATGTGTGGTCACAAGACACTTCAAATGGACAACTCTGAGTGCCTTTCTAGTCTGACTGAGCACTTGAAGCTCTTTCTGCTGCGAGCCACATTCACCTATTCACACACAGATTCATACAGGGCTTTATTCTCTCACATACTCACACATGGGGGTCAGACAGTGATCAAGGACACTCCGGCATGCATAATTATCCCCTGTTTAGCTTGCAGTGGCATCCAGTATCCCTGTCTTATAATGACAGCATGAATTTGCAGTATTTTTATATTTTGCTTTATTTAGAGTTTATTTATCTCCTCTGCTTTCATTCTTCAGCATTCTTAAAATGTGATTTCTGCTGAAATACATTTTAGTGTGTTCTCAACTGGCCCTACTTTATTCAGCTGACATAGGGCGAGAGGCAGGGTACACCCTGTACAGGTCGCCAGCCTGTTGCAAGGCCAACACAGAGAGATGTCTTCACCTGATACAACAATCATTGCAGCAAAGTTTGATCAAAACAAACAGTCCAATTAAAATGGACTTTACTCATCTGAGATCTCAGTTTTGAGTATGTTTAAGCCTGAATGAGCCATGGTTACGTAGTGGGAAACCGGTTTACTTTACAATTAGTTCTGTTTCACTGATGGTAAATGGTAATGGTAAATGGACTAGTTCTTATATAGCGCTTTTCTACTCTTCAGAGCACTCAAAGCGCTTACCTGTTTACATTCACCCATTCATACCACATTCACACAAGCACTTCCATGTTTAACTAAGCTAAGTGCTTATTATCTAACATTCACACACATTCATTCTCCAACGCTTGTGCATCAAAGTGGTTATTCAAAATCAGAGAAAGCCCTGCAGATATCAGGCTGTGATCATTTTACAACATGATTTCCATGTGTAAAACTGAGGAAAGAAAAAAAACACAATCTGTCCTTTTCTAGGATTTGAGACCAGGACAATGACACAAAATTTTCAAGAATATTCTTTCTTTCTAAATTAATTTTGGATTTCTGGGGTTTTTGGTTGGCTTGAGTGAACCCTAACCCTTAAATATTTTTATCTACAGACTTCCAGATGTCTTCATATGTCAGATGAACACAATGTGCTCCTGATTAAGGCTTATTGCTTCTTCTGTATGACATAACTCATCAACAAATGCCCAACAGTGAAAAAGCAATTGATTTGGTTGGCGGGAGGTCTGAGCTCAAGCTGAAATTAAAATGACACAGTCCATTGCTCCCACTCGCAATATTCCTCCTCATGTCAAGGGAGACTCTGTGAGACTGTACGATTAATGCTTACAGGCAGGATCTTGCCTCATTCAGTCCCCCAACTGCTCTAATATCCGTGGCAGAACACAAAGAAGAAAACACAAAAATCACACAATTTAATTAAACTCTTGTTGACTTGTGACAGTACAATGTCATCACTTACATGACAGTTTTGGGAAAGTTATAAAAGATAAGGGTGAGGGTTATCAAATGCATTCATTATACCTGACTGGAAAAAGAAATTAAAGCACACGTTTCCCAAAATATTTTTAACTAATTTGTAAATGTCAGCCTTTTGTTAATAATTTTTTTGCACCATTTTGACAATTTAACAAGTCAAATTATCATAAGCACTTTGCTGAAAGCTTCAAATATGCATGCATCTAAGTCTTCTTTCATGGCTTTAAAGTGAACCGTTTCCAGGAAGTCTTTTCTTGCTGCAGTTTTGTTGAAATGAACCAGCCACTTCGTCTAATGACTACAGTTTAGCTGTCAGCTGTCCTCACTTGAGTGAAATCGCTCATGCAGAGACACTTTCTGAGCAGCTTTAAAGTGGATAAAATCAATATTTTAATAATGATATAACAAAGGGCCAAGAACAATGGTACAACTTAAAAGGGGTCACTGAAAGAGGTGAATCTTTAATATGTACCTGAGGTTTTATGAAGCTTTATAGCAAATTTCAACTCCACTTCATTCTTTTAGTCCACTCTCACCTTTCTCATTGTGCTGTTTTCTGGGAGTTTACTATATTTTCTCTATGCTCTATAAAACCTGCTATGCACTACCTACTCAGCACCAAAAAACAGGTAAAGTTACTTATTTATGTGATGAAGCATTTATCAGCTAAAGAGACAGATATTTCCCTCAAGTGTTGAAGAGACCAGAAACAAAACTACAATAGAATAAATATTGCCTTTAAATTTACCAGATGATCAGAAACTCTACTCTGCATAAAATACAGTGTTCTATTACTGTTCAATGTGAAAATGTGCAATCCTTTGCCAAGCTTAAAAGCTGATGGAATGTCATTTCTTGTAACTTCTTGTCCCAAATATCCACAAAAAAATACAAATATAATTAAAAAGAAAATCAGCTAATGTAGTTTTGAGGAAAGCAAACATTAGACAGTTGGTTAAATAAACAGGTTTGTTGCAAGAACCAAAAATGTCCCAGAGGTTCCTCCCAAGATGAGGTCAGACGGCCTATCGATGTGTGTAGTATTCGTGTAATATGAGTGCTTTTGTTTATCACGCACCGCACAGAAACCTAATTTCTTCTGCCTTCCTGGTGATAAATTATGTTTATAGGAATATGTGGAGAGAATCTATTATCTGACTGTTTTCAATTCAATAGAGAAAGGGAGAAAAATTGACCTCTACTCTTTTCAAGGCACAATAATAACCACTGAGTGGTTCTTAATAGAATACAAACAAACATAGGCACAACCACATAATATATAAACAGCCCTATGAGTTATTGCATCTGTGTTCTGTAAAGGTTTTTGCAAATGTGAGCTCTGCATGAATGAAGAGCATAGTTTTTAAGCAATTTAGAACACTTTTAAAACTCTCATTAAGATCCATTATAAAGAAGACACAAAAATTGAAGACTAGAGGTGTTTTATAGTGTGGCTGGTGCCTGAACTCGATCATGATGCGAATTGTGTTATCAGCACCACATGTTTGAAGTAACCTTTTTAATCTTTTAACATGAACACAGAGGATTCCTGTTGAATCTTTCTTTCCCAAGATGCAAAAGTGATATTTTAACTTTGGAAAGAAAACAAAGGGCAAAAAATTCAATCCACACAGTCAAATTGATGGCAAACCCCTCGATGGCCTGCCATGAAACAGATGGTATTACAATATGAGGACAGCACGATTAACACATCCATCCATTTTGTGCCTGTGCTGGGAGTGGAGCACATCACTGTAGAGTAGTTTAGTGAGCCAAAATTGTCAGATGGTCACTCCACCTTTCATGTGAAGAGGGGGATTTTTGCAGAAAAGAGCATCCACAGTGATACACTCTGTGTCCTCCCATTGCCAAGTGGCATCTTATCACTTTATGTCTCATGTTGTCCTTTGATTATCATTGAGAACATGATGTATAAACTCCACTCAGTAACTGTCATGATGCTGTCAGAGGCCTTATGCACTTGATCAAAGCTTTGAAGACACAAGCAACTCTATTTCCTCAACTTTGAAGGCAATGGTTTGACATTCAGACACTCAAAAAGCACACTGCAGTCCCCACTGCAGTACTTGTAAATTATATGTTACAAAAGACTGGCAAAGTTAATTGCTGCATGAATATTTTCGATGCCTATTGTCTAATTGCACTTAATTAGAGTAAGAATTAAAGAGTGTGGATGCCGAGATGAAGTGGTAGCTGTTGCTGGTTTTAAAAATAAAACAAAGATTCCTTGTCATACAAAGTACCATATGCCTTTTTTAATGAAAAGGAACTACTGCCATTGTTAAACAACACAATTTTCACATCTGTATGGATAAGTTGTTAATAGCTCCACGGTGTTGTGGTTAACGCATTTACCTTATATGTGAACGATCCCCAGTTTGAGACGGGGGGTGGGGGGGCTATCATAAGCAGCTCCTAGTGCCAGTCCCAAGCCTAGATAAATGGAAGAGCTGCACCAGGAACGGTATCAGATGTAAAATCTGTGTCAAATGGAGGCCCATCATTAATGGATAAGTAGCTAAAGCCAGCATGTAGTTAGCTTGGATTAGCATCATCACCATTAACACAGGGAAATACCATACCTGATTCTCCCTATCTAGCTGTATTTCCAAAGTTTACAATTGCTATTATTATTTTTGGTTAAAGGTTAGCTTTGCACCCTCTAAATGTTCATCACATAGATTTTTTTTTGTTTTTATTTCTTTATTTAAGGGATTCCCTGCTAATGATTAATAGTTAACACATTTTCAACTATAATTTGATGCCATGTAAGGGCATGCTGCCAAGAATATAATTTTAGGCAATATGTTTAACACAACAGCTGTTGTAAGACATCCTCGCTGCACAGCCCGAAGTGACAAATGCAGACTTCAGAACCTCAGGGGAAAACTACTGCTGCTTCCCAGAGGTGGAAGAAACCTCGTGTGTAGAGTTGGTATTTTACCAGCCATTGTGATGGCTTCTAACTTGCCTGTACATTACAGCAGTCTTAAAGTCACCATTATAGAAATTTAACTAGTTTTTTTCAGCATCCCTGTGAAACATATTCTGATGAATAATAATGTTCCTGGCAGTATTACTGATGGCCAAGCTGATGTCCTGCAGTACCTAGCTATGAACAGTATCTGGTTGGGACATGTTTCATATTTGTAAGAAAAATGTTGTAATGTGCATAGTTTTTGGTTGATGGAACAGAGACTATGTGGTTTGTTTTGGATACAAACTCCAGACTCATTCTTTAATTAATCATCCTTTAATTATCAATGCCTAACTTGAAAAGGGCTCATGCAGTGCAAAGCTTTGACGGTAAGCCTGGCACATCCATGATGCTCCCCCTGTCCAAGTGTGATACATCGGCCCTGCTCTGAACTAGTCTTCTCACATTACTCACAGTCTTTATGCAGTATCCAGAAGAGTGTGTGTGATTTGCATCAGATGAGATACATCAGCTGAACCATGAGAGTCTCTGTGGACGACACTTATACCGTTAGACTGGTCATCATGGGCTTGTTTGGTTTCAGACCGGAGCAGTGAAAGAAAGTCCTTTCTATGTCAAAACCTAAAAAAAAAATCTTACTTGAAAGATTCATCCAACCAGTCAATAAGGGTCTGCAAGTAACCTATATGTTAAACCCTGAGTCTCTCTCTCTGCATCCAGTTTATTTCCACATGTTGCAATAATTTCTGGCATAGCACATTTGCTGTAACCCTGGACCGGACTGGACTGGAATCCTTGCATTTTGGCAGAGAACAGCCCACATCAATCAATCACAAAATATCTATCCACATACTAAAGATGTTATAATCTAAGTATACTGTACTTTAATCTGTACAACCCTGGTGTTTTATGGATAATTAATTTAAAAAGTACACAAATGACAGTTTGAATGCAATGATGTACCAAACATATTTACTTTCACAGGAACAGCTCTATATGTATTCTATAGGCTTTTCTTGTAAATGTTTGTAAATTTATTTTTATTTTATTTTATTTATTCATGCCAGGCTTGACAGGTGGGAAAGAGAGGGAAAGAAGAAAACAGGAGAGCAGGAGAGAGAGAAAAAGAAAAAAAAAGTTTTAAAAAAGTACTGACATATTCACAGAGCTACACGCATCCATACATATATTCATGGAGTTACATACACCCACACACACATGAACTCCGCCTCACTGTGATATTGTATTAATGTGTGTGTCATGGAACGCACTCAATAACGAGGGCAAGAAGCTGCAACCACGTCCCCCAGGACCACGAGGCAAACCCGGAACGACCCAGGGGACCCAGGCCTCCCACAGCCCACCAGGAGCTTAAAGACCCGTGACCGCACATCCTGATGGCAACCGCGTGCACACCCGAAGGGGGGAGGAGGGAGACCCCAGACGGCGCTCCATACCCAAGAGGCAGGGGCCCAGAGAACCAGAGCCAGCCAGTAGGCCCACACCCCCAGCACAAGCCGAGAACGCGGTCCCGAGGCCACCAGCGCCCAAGAGCCCCCCGACACCCAGCCGGGCCCCCCCACGCCAAAGCGGCCCAGCCACCCCAGTACACAACCACCAGGGGACGGGCAAAACACCACGCCAGGACACCTGGCGATGCACCCCCACTCCCTGGGGTGGCAGTGACACCCAGCAGGGAGCAGCATGGACCGGTAAGGAGGGAGACTCCCACCCTCCGTTACCATATCCCACAAGAGCCAAGGCCCAGCAAGCAATAGACTTGGGACCAGCTGTCCATATGTGCATACATACACACGCTCATACACATGCACACACTTGTGCACACACACACACACACACACCCCATACATACCTACGCATACAGTCATTAAGTGTGGTTAGGCAGGTACCAATACCGAGCCAGTGGCAACCAAGGAGGGAGGCCCACCCAGCCCCTCCTCCCACTCAAAGTGTTGGGGTGATGTGGTGGGTATATATAATTGGAAAGGTGTGTATGAAACAATGTGTGAAAACTATAGTGCTATTAAAACTGGAGGGACAGATGTAACATGAGCACTGAGCGACAGTGCCCATCCACAGTGTCCCCCCAAGGCCTCATGTCTAAGATGTAAATAAAATTGAGGAGTAGGCAGCAGTGAAGTGGGGTCACCTCTGCAGCTCCACCCACCAACCACTTTACAATCCACCTGCTCCCCAAGGTCCTATGTGTAATATGACGTGTTGTGAGACATAAGATGCAATTAAAAAGGAGGG
>VOQJ01030598.1:1765-12712 GCA_015052665.1 Apistogramma diplotaenia
TGTTGACTGACTCATTTAATTACATGAAGTTGCAACATCCATTAAAGCATACACTGATATTTAACAGAACAACACAAAAAGATAAACGAGCTGCTGTGTGAAGCTGTGAGCACTGAAAGAAATAACGCTAAAAGTTATATAAATGTCATTTTTTAGGTACGCGCTGACTTAATGTCGGGTTTTCATACCTGTGGTGTTTCTGAAAGTTTTGTTGAGTGTGAAAGTGGCAACATTTGTTTTAATGGTAAATGAGGATATGAAGAAAAAGCAGCAGAGCACAGTAAAGATCAGCTGTTTTTAGCCAATGCTGATTCATTAAAACATATCTGGTTCACTTCACCTCACCGTGACCTAATTTTTATGCTTACTGTGATCTTCACATCTGTTTGATATCATTCCTGCAGCTTTACGCCAAGGTGGTTAATTTGCAAAGAATACGCTAAACAATGGTGAAATCTTCCCATCACATCTGACCAGGCTTTTAGTGGGGGGGGGGGATTTCCCATTTAAGTCATCAGTGAGACTTTGGAACTGTTGCCAATTATGGTGGTGTACAGCCTGACATTCCTGCAGCACGTCCGCCTCCTAATTTACTCAAACAGAAAAACAGAAGGAAAAAAAAAAAGATGCTAAGCTAGAAGGTTGTTTATTGATTTGTGTATGGTCTCTGTGAACTTTATTTTAGGTGAAAACAGGCCATCCATGGCCATTTCAACTGTGTGTATGGGTAAACACTTGGGTAACTCTTCAGAGGCGGGGACCATGCGTACCATTTATGTGTGTGTGTGTGTGTGTGTGTGTGTGTAATCCTAAAAGCATGTGTGTTTCAGCTGTTGAGGTGATTTAGTTTGTGGCAAGAACCCTTTGACAACTTGCACGGCCACTGACTTTCTTCACCCTGGTTTTTCCCAAGCTCTCCTCTGCTTCTCTCCCCCCAGAATACAGGATGATTTTACCTGTCCCATATTCGCAGGTTTTACGGCACTCGGAGCAGCTGTACGTAGGTGTACTGTACAAAGATTTGTATGGGAGATGGGCAGATGTCACCTGTTTTTCTCTGTGTGGAAATCCCCAGCTCCCCAGGCCCTGCTGCGCAACGCAATGACTCACTCTTAATTTCAAGTGTTTGGCTGTGTGTGGTGTACACAGCTCCGCGAGTGTGAGTGTGCACTGGTGCAAGGAGTGTAATTACACTTGTACTTTTATGCAGGTGTATTGTGCAAGTCTACTGTGCGTATAAAGATAGTGCGTGTAGATGTGCTTGCTTCAGGTATTCTATTTTTGCTTTGTTTTAGGCAATTAGGACACAGATACACCAATGCAGGAACTTTTTAAGACGTCTCATTTTTAATAAATGCTTTGTTAGCCCTGGAGACAAACTAGCCTCCAAAAATATATGATCACACTCTAGGGGTTTTTTGTGTGTTTGAGTATGTGTACGTAGTGCTGGTCTGTACTCGTCTGTGTGTCTTGTGGTGACCTTTGACATTTACAGCTGTTCCCCTGTGACCTTATTAATATAGTCTTGCCCTCGCAAGCCCTTAAAGACCTTTTCTCCTCTTTGGATATAATGAAACGTCCGTTCCTCCTGTGATGTAGCCTCGTACATTTGCTTTGAGTTATCACAGTATTGAAAGCAGTTTCTGCTTTGGCATAAAACGACATTTTTTGTAGTTTCGTAACATTTAAATTAACATCTTATCCCTCACGCCCGTCTTCAGGATCATTCCGTGTTTCCGTCCCACTTTGGCTCGAATTTATGCTCTTCACTTTGCTCCAAACAAACTCTTTCTCTGTCCCCCCCTCCCCCCTCACATTCCTTTATTATTATAAGCAGCAATTTGCTTGTCTGTAAGTGGGAGGGGTACTCTTACACATGTCCTACCCATTTTCACTTGTTCAATTCTATGGCCTTAATTCATATGCGTAATGACAAATGGAATTAAATTAAATATTTTTCAATAGGCAGAAAAAGAAGTCTGCACATGTACAAAGAAAAAGGTGACTGTCGTTCAACAGCCAAGGACACTCTCTCTTCTTTCCTCCCTGTATCTCTGTGGTTCTGACATGTGGGCATGCACACATTAGAAATCACACACATGCATGCATGCACGCACACACACACACATAGACACACACTATATTTGAAGGCATACACGTGCTCAGATATCCGGGTACAGACACAGAAGCATATGCTTATGCCATTGACACATACACGCACAGCCTCTCTTTCCTTCTCTGTTGCACGCACGCATACACACACACACACACACACACGCGCGCACACACACACACCAGATAATATACACAAGTTGCTGGCACTCTGATATGTGCTGGTGGATTGATCCAACTCTTTTATCTGCTAAATAACTTACCATCGATTGAGCGAGGGATGGAGGTGGTGGAGGAGTAAGAAGAAGAGGAGGAGGAGGAGGACGAGGGAGATGTGGATGTACAGAGAGAATTAAAGCTTACCAATATCCAGGAGCTGTCCGCGCTGCCTGAACAAGTCGGCATGTCACGCACGTACACACACACACACACAGCAGAGAGAGGAGGACATGATAAAAACAGATGCAAGTCAAAAAGAACTTTGGTGGACCTGCATGGAAAAAGAGTTTAGTTTCGCAGCCATATTCCTGCAGTGAATAATAAGCAGAATAAGAAATGTGGACTTTTACAGGTACTATTTCCTGTCATTTCAGGGAACCATGAGGTGAAGTGTAATATTGGCTCTCTCTTCAGCCCCAGGGGAGCTCGCTATACACCCATGGAGGGTTCAGAGGCTAATTGGATATATCACTGTGAAAAACATTTAAAATCCCAAATCAATACCTGCCTCTTTAATGCTTTTCCTGAATAAGTGCTCCTCTCTATCGTTGCTGACCCCGTCTCTCTGTCTCTCCCCCCATCTTCAGATCCAGCCTCCTGTACGATCCCTCACCGCCTATAGGGGCTAAGAGAAACGTGTCGGGGTCAGTGAGCTAAGGGGTACTGTGGGCCAAAACAGAGTGAGCCCCGTGGGGGTCTTCAAATTGAATGGTGGCTGGAAATGCCCATGTGAGGGGTTATGGGAAACATCATTAGAAATAACATCTAGCTCTTTGACACGAACAGTGCATACAGCAGTACATAATGAGCACAACACGATAAACGTTGATAGTTTTTCATTAACTGAAATTTTTTTTTTTGCAAGAAGAGCTTCGACCGTGTGTGTGAGAGCCTGAGAAAGTAGAAGTTTTGATAAAAGAATTTATATAGTCCATAGCTTGTGCCCGAGGCATCAGTAAGTTTTAGGGTTAGAGTTCAGCAACTGTTTAACTTACTCATACTTAACTTCCTTAAGCAAACATGCAACAAACACACATCTTTATAGTTCAGCTATGCAGAATGGCTTCTCCACTTTACCTTGTCTGAAATTGTCCAGACCTGTTTTTAGAAATCCAGGGTGATATCTTGAAATGACACACGCATTTTCAAGTTTGGCACTTGGGAGTGCCGTTTCCACAACTATATATATATGCTTCTCTCTTACAGCGCCAGTGCCTCCTTGACAGGATGCTAAAGTAGGGGATGACAAGCTGTTGCTAAACTCCAGTAGTGATCAGTAGCAGGTTCGAGAGTGAAGATTCAGAGATAAAATCACTATTTGCGAGTGTTCGTTGTTTTCACTACCAGCGATCAAATCTGATTAACTGCAGGACATGTTGCAGAACCGTGTTGCATCCTGCCTCTGTTTTAACTGTGGATTGTGAGTTTTTAAAAGTCTCTGTGTCTTTGTGTGTGCACAGATTTGGATTTGTGTGAGCTTTAGGGATCCGTTTCTAACTGCTTGTGTTTCATTCTGCCAACATTAATGCCTTTGACATAGTTTCATTTCCAGAAAAACAGGAAGCAGAGATGGTTGTCTTGCACTTCGGTCCCAGCGGCTGCAGTTAACGTGACCCTGGATGTGGACTGATGCATTTGTGGGCAGAGTGTTAGATAATCTTTGTGAGGTTTCTATGTGTGTGTGTGTGTGTGTGTGTGTGTGTGTCTGTACATGTAAGCATGCAAGAGTAGGTCAGTGTTCTTTCTGTCCTACTCTAAGCACGTCCCAGTCAGTTGTGTTTCTTTTATTGATATTTAAATGTCAGTTGATCTACTTCTGCCATTGTATGGCTGTGACTGGGGTCGTGAACCAGAGTACCCCGTCACTCGTGTTTAAGAAGTGGAAATGGGTCATTACTAGCAATCCCCATTTTGCATAAACCTGGTACATTTGACCCTCTGTTTTCATTGGAGTTAATCTGCACTGTGCTTACGGGTTCACCCTTCATCTCTTCTCCCATTCCCTTTCCTTCCCCCGCCAAGTTCCATCCTCCACTTCTCCCCCTTCCCACTCCTTCCTTCCTCTGTTTGCTTTTGCTCCCTTGATTCACTTTCAGTGCCAACTTTTACCCTTTCTTTGTCAAATGACTCTCCCTCACTCTCTACTGTGTCTGCTTGACTGGGAAAGAGAACCTATGGAGGGGAAGGCAAGGGAGAGAAAATTATTAGGGCAACTAATTATAAGGGCAAGTAGCAACTAAATGTCAAACTGGATTTTCTCTCATTTCCAAGGTTTTCTGTCTTTTTACTAAACAACAGCAAAAATGATTGTGGTTTGATGTTACGCTGGAAAATAAGAGTTTGCATTTTTGATGCATTTTATATTTTATGTTGTGTTTGAGTTTTGAGCAGCGCATCAGAGCGCATGTTGCTAAACTTGTCTTATTAAAAACTGGGTTTCGGCTCAAATATCTCCCTCAGTGAATAAAAAAATCATTATTTAGATTTTCTCTTATCAGATTGAATGAGAAGCAGTAAACAATTGTTTATTTTAGACTTTGTGTTAGTGGGTAGGGCTTGCTTAATCATGTAAAGCAAGCATAATAAAATCTATAGTCAGCACGTGTTACTCTGAAACCTTTGCTTCACTGTGAGTTTTATTATTCACACTATCAGAGTATGACGTAGGGGACTAGAGTATGATATGAGCTATTGTCTGTAAGCTATACCTGTAATAATTCTTACAACCTATTGTTTTGTCTGGCCATCACTTCACAAATTCACCTGCTCATCAGTGCAGAAAGGAAACAAATGCATCAGTTTTCATATCATAAAATAATCATTGATGATCAGAATATTTCCCCCCCCATTTTCTGATGGTCTCCAGCGAAGACGATTACGCTCGACTATATTTTTGACTCTTACTTTTGCTCTGCTGTTTGAATGTTACTTTAAGGTATTTAGAAAATCTCCAATATAAATCTGTTTTGTCTTTTATTTCCGCTTCTCACTTTCATCACGCACAAAAGAGATTATTTAAACCAGAATGAAACTGTCATTGCTGGAGTAACCCTTTGCTGTCATTATCATTATTGGTTGATAAAAAATTAAACTTCATGCATTCAGATATGATATCTACCTTGGGCCTCCTTTTGGGAATATCTGTAGGGTTCATGTTATTTTGTGTCAGCCTGTATGTGTGTGCAGACTAGACACATCCTCTGGAGTGTGACTGATATGTGGAGACACACACCATGCAGTTCGAACAAGTCAGAGATTGACATGATAACCCTTCACTGTTAACCCCAGAAGGCAGATCAGTTGTGTACTCCGTTGTGTTTGTTTGAGCTAGTGTCCTTTGTGATGACACATTTCGAAATGCCAGCAATGATATCCAAGTAACCATCGACGTAAACAACCAATAAAAGGGTAGGTCAGGAGACTCTGTGGTGCTCCGGGCTTTAGTTTGTCAGGCTTAGTGTCTTCATGCAGGCAAAAATACAGGAGCACTGAATGTGAGCGAAAACAAAATTAGTCACACATATGAAGGAGGGAACACTTTCTTCAATGAGGAACCATCAAAATAGCTTCTCAACTTCCCTAAAATGCAATGAGACACTGTATTTTGTACTTTTTTTCTTTGCATTTTGAGTTGTGTATCCAGGAATTAGCTAATAGATGAGAGTCAACTGAAAAGAAAGTTCCAGTGGTGAATATAGAAAGAGGACCTAGGTGTTGCCCCAGATATGCTTGTTTGCATTTCTCTGACATTCTTTTACCATTTTTGATTTTACTGTAGCTGAAACACTGAAACAGTTATGACTGTACAAACAATGCATTTCAATACATTTTCTATCTACTGTATGTTGTTATTGCACTAAGGGCAGCTGGCTGCACAATAACAAGAGGATAAAAGACCCCCAGCATTCTTATAGTATTCATCTTTCTGACAGATGCACAACTAAATACCCAACAAAAAATGACATGTAGAACACACACACACACACACACGCAGACACACACACAAACTATCTTACAATTGCTCATGCCCTCCTCCATTTCAGATCAGTTGCCAGATGCCCCAACTCCAAATGCTGTTAATCATGTTATCTGGAATCCCTAGAATGAAATCCATAACTGCTCTATGTATTAATCACAGGGAATCTCGTTATCATGTCTATATTAATTAAAGCCATCTGTCAGGAATAGGGTGAGGGTGGGTTTAAGGGGAGACCGAGCAGTGTGGAGCAGGGGCACGTCAAGCTGCTTGTGTTTGAAGGCATTCAACTTGATTTTCGGGAAGATGGCAGTTTGCTATTTTAGGTAATTTTGTGCTTAGCTGAAATGTTAAACTTTCCTGCCGCACTCTGATTACGGGTGACGATTCTGCCAACACTGAAAGACATCTACAGTGAGTTCATTGCGGGGAGTTGTAACATGACTTGACAAGCACTTCCTGGTTCAGTGTCGCAGCAATCCTCTTTAGCTGGTGATCATATATCCATCTGTCTCTGCTGTCAGAGCGTATTATTCATTCATGGCATGAACACATGCACATGTAGGCTTTAACTTTCTGTCTCTAGTCCTGCGGAGGCGAATGGAAGCAGACGTTCAGAGATTGAAAAGAGGGGAACTGAAGTCTTCGGCGTGGTGTGTTTCAATCACGAGCTCCCACCACACATGAGGCTGTTTGACTGCCCGTAAGTGATGGTGCTAAAGCATTTCGTCTCTCCTCATAAAGGGGTTGCCCTAGAGGAGGAAGAAGTAAGCGCATGAGTGAAGTTCAAAACAAAATAATATTGAACTCAGCATTATTCAGAAAAGGAAATGCCGTTAAGTTTTGATATGTTGCCTTTTCTGCAGTGAGGTATGGCTCCAAGGCAGATAGACAGTCAAAGACAGAGGTGGAGTTATGCCGCGTAGATGGAAGGTGGGAAAGGCATTTTAGATGGAAGAAGAAAGGAACAGAGCAGTGTACTGTATATAGCCTCCCACATCTATCCATCTATCGCCTTTGCCAGCCCCTCCCTCCCTCTGTTCACACCCTTCCTTCATCTCTCAAACTTCAAGGCTCTGTGGAGGGAAACATGTCAGTTACTGGGGGCGTAATCCTGGGCGGCCAGTGCTTCTACGCTCAAACATGCACAACAAATACACGTTATCGCACACACGAGGCCTCGGCTGAATGACAGCTGATCAGCAGTGCCTGCCAGCGCCCTCCTCCTCTGCTCCGCACTCCCTCCTCTCATCTCAGCACTCATCTGATTTGATCCATTAGCATTCTTTTCTCTGTGTTGTTCGTGCTACTGTCAGGCTCGGTGGCACAGCCTCAGTCTGAAGCAGTTGAACTGTCGCCTGGGGGGCCTCACCTGAAAGGGCTGACAGCTGCCTGCATAATCAGCTGCTCTGCCTGGATCCTGATAGGCCCAGACCAGAGAGCAGGCTGGTGTGGGGTGGGGTTGGAGGAAGCAGGTGGTGGGTGGCTGTACAATTGGAGAATGGTTGCTTGCTTCGAAGATGCGCATGAGGATTGAGAGTGGGGGAGAAATGTAAGTTGAGGAGGCCGTGTGGAGGTGAGAGACAGTGAGGGACTGGTGAAAGGGGAGCACGTAGGAAGGAAGTGTGATGTTTGCAAATTGTAAAAAGGCATTTCTGAACATACAATGGAAATCACAGCCGATGATTTATGAGATATCGGGAAATGAACCACCCGCAGTTAATGTTCCCAGTTACAGTTGGTCATTTTAAGACGAACAGGACAGAAGAAGAGGAAGTTCATTTGTGTGATTGGTTTTTCTGTAGAAAAAACCAACCGAACACTGCAAAATACAGGAATGTTGAGAAACGAGGACAGGCTGACCGTGATTATGATATTAGGAAGAGCGTTTACTGAGAATGGGGGAAACGCTCGTGTGAAAGAACAAAAGAAGAAAGAGAAATTGAAAGCATACGCACGTTAGAATGTATTCATTTGTTTTCTCTTTTGAAGCCACAAGCTTTAAGTTATCTCCACAGTGATTTACGTTTCTTATATGTCGTGACATTTTCCATTCAGGCTGTGAGCAGTAATTTGCAGGAAGTCCCAAAGCTCTTTTTCCTCGCTTGACTCGTCCTGTGGAATTGCGGTTGAATTGCACACAGCTCTTAAAAATTAAATTAGAGAACCTTCTCCAGTTAAACTAATCCACTTAAAATAGTGCTTTAGATTCTGCTGTCCTGCCCTTGGCCCCTACCCCTGACACCTGGTTCAGAGCAGAGGAGTGCTGCTGGGCTGAAGCCCTAAAATAGATCTGTCACATTTTACATCCTGGTGTTTGCGTCCCCTCCTCTGGCCCACCCTCACCCAGACAACTGCCCCTCTGTTGGCCTCTGTTTGCTCTGGAGAGAGCTCCACGCCTTACAACCCTCGGCCTACGCCCGCCCGAAACCTCTTTTTCTGTCAATTTGGAAGCTCTGCCTCAGTCCACTTCTCTCCAACTTCAGTGCTCATCTTTTTTTTTTTCCTTCTCCTGCCTGTAGCTGCTACGACTCTCTTATTTCTCCTTGTCTCTGTGCTTTGTTCAGTTTTCCTGTTTTCAATCCGTACCTTCCTTCGTAGCTTTTACTTCACTTTTACTCACCCTCCCGTGAGATCAATTTACCTGTGCGTGGCCAAATCTTTTTCCTCACACAGGACTCTTCTGTGTGCCACTGTTATGGAGTCCTCTCCTCTCTGTCTTCTCTCCTGTCATTCACCGGCTCTTCATCTCCATTGCTAAGCCTTCCACAGCTTCTGCTAACTTTCCAGCTCCCATCTCATTTCAAATTCAATTAAACCTCCGGAGATTCAACTAACTTTTAAAAGGATCGGGGCATATCTCTCTGTCTCTTTCATTCGCCATAACTTTGTGGGATCCTCCTACTTGTCTTCTCTTTCCCCTGATTCTTCTCTCTCCCTCTTTCTTTTACTCATTGCGTGCCACATTATTACCTTCAGTCCTTCTTTTCTGTTTTTTGTACCTCCAACTCCACTTTCTCTGCAGCTGTCTAAATGGTCAGTGTTGTCCAGGTACATGTTATTCTTGGTAGAGGACAGAAGTAGGGCATGGAGCCGTGCTCTGTGGGAAAAGGACTTAGCAAACCTTTTCCAGTTCTCAAAAACAAACCTCATCAGTCTTCTAACAATCTTTTCTTAACCTGACCAGAAGTCAACTCATGTTGCAATCCGCATCATATCGTACTATTCACATCGCAGTATTCTCTATATCCAGCGTGAATACAGGTGACTTAGGTTGAGGCCTGTGAATGCCAGCGATGAAAGAGCCACCCCAGGGCAAGTGTCGAGCTTTGGGCAAAGAAAAAATATACAAGGACTTATTAAGAAGCAAAACCTTGCAATGGTCTTTTTTGCAGTGGTTAAAAAGCCATTGGTCTTTGTGCGCTCTGTTTTGCTTTCAGTTCATCAAAAGTCAATTGGAAGACCGCAAATCGTCCAATGCGACATTGTGGTGATGCACTTTACAGCAATTGCTGGCCACAAACTTGTGATGGATCGTCTAGCTGATCTCTTCTTCCTTTTTCTCATCTGTAATTGGCGGATTAAAAATGACTTGTTTGTATGGCCGTGATGAGATTGCGGCGGGTAAATGAGGACACATGTTTTTGTTTTTGGTCAGAGCCAAGCTGTATACACAAACATTGTTACAGTTTAATGGCTGCTTAGTGACTTGGCCCATGATTGATGTGTGACTGTAATGCCAGTCAATGGCCCGTATAAAGAGAATTGGAATATATTTTATAGTGTTTAATTCAAAAACAATACAGTAGAGTCGCACATAAAACAACAATGGACATGCAAATGCAAGGACTGATAATGACTTAATTGTTTGAATTATTTAAGTTTATAAAATGCAGCTTTGTCATTTGGCTCGCACGAAAACATTTGTTTCCAAATTTGAGGTGCTTATTTTAACACCATTCTCTTCTCATTTTTTTAAAATTGATGATACCTTGCTGAGCTCTGTGTATGTGTGTGTGTGTGTGTGTGTGTGTGTGTGTGTGTGAGTGAGCGAGTGACTCTCTGGGTCGTGTCCCAGCCTGCTTCGCTCCACAGTAAATCACAACCAGAGTTTTTAACGTATTCTCCAGTGTGCCTGGGAGAGTCATTAACACACACTAGAATTACAGAACACTCCTCAGCAACCCTACTTACCACTCTGTGTGTTTGTGTGCGCACGTGCCCTCTTGCGTGTGTATGTGTTTCTTTGACTCGGCCGCTGTATGTTCAGGTGTTGCCAATTCTTGTAGTTTAAACAGTGTTACGAAGCCCATATGTTTTACATCTATTCACACTATATTAGCAACACCACATAGAGGTTTCCAGTGCTTAACATACATTTGACTGCCATTTAATTCTGTGCTGGACTGTCTTTTCTATAGGATCATATCCATATACTATTATTAGATGGGACCCTCCAGGGATTACTCCAGAGGTTACCCTCTGGTAAAGGTGGGAGGGCAATAGCCCTGCCTCTGAGCTGACATGGTTATTGGAGCAGAGATAGCACCGTGGGGATCCATCTTACACAGAGCAGAGAGGGGGGGTGGGGGGGGGGGGGGGCGGCGGTTTATAGGGAATTCCAACAGCTTATGCCAATG
>VOQJ01030599.1:3349-15224 GCA_015052665.1 Apistogramma diplotaenia
CATTCAGCGCCGTTCGTGGTTCCCTGCAGTGCAACAGGTCACACCTGTCAGTCACATGTTCCAGCACCTTTCAGAGCTCCAGCCAGCGGCTGATCGGCTGCAATGCGCCAGGCTAAAGGTTTTACCAGGCCGCTGTGGTCAGTGAGAGCAGAGATGTGCCGTTTGGGTCCGACTGTGTTTCAGCTGCAGACGCAGTACAGTGGCTTCCATTCATGCAGCTCTCTGTGCTTTTTGGCCTTTCGTGACTTTTCATTGACTTTTCATTGACAGTCTTGTAAGTGGAGAGAGACAGGAAACACGGGAGGGGGCGACAGGTCGGGACTGCGAGTGTGTGTGTGTGTGTGTGTGTGCCACAGTCTCACATCAACATGCACCATCATTATTTGATCACAGTGGATGTAGATGAAGCCGCCCTGCAGACAGAGAGCCTCTCACTGCGAGCCGGGCTCCTGTTAACATGTTTTAATGCTGGACTTCAAAGCGCTGCTGAAGGGCTCGGACCCGCTGCCGGTTCAGGTCAGGATGCTTCGTTACCATAATCAGCAGTTCCACACTAAGGAAGCACTGGTAGTGGTCAGATGAATCCTGCTCTGCACTACTGCCAGCATGGTGCCAGCTCTGCAGGGTGGGAGGGGAAACTACAGGCTGCCGTTTCCACACGGCCATGAATCACTGCCTGACCTCACTGATGATGTCAGAAGGTCATGATGTTAATTAGCAGTGAGCCAGTGAATGATTCCTTCAGGGATCGATGACGGTCAGAGCAGCATTTTACCGATGAAGGTGATATTTAGCTTCAAACTCAGCGTTACTGTCATTACTGCTGCTGTGATGTTGTAACCAGCAGCGCCACCTGTGGATGGAGCATGCTCCTGCAGAGGCCTTTCTGGAGCAGATGAAAACTCGTTAAGCTCGTTAAGCTGGCACACAGGCCTACAGAGGGTGGGGGTGAACTTTACACACACATAAATAACCGATTTACAGCAGTGTTCTCGCCTCTGAGTGTTTCCTACATGCTGTTCTGCAGCTGGTGGTCCCGCTTCTCCACCTGCTGCAGAAGCACCATCAGCAGCTGCAGTCCAATATGGAGGAGAGGCACCGGAGCCACAGACGTGGAGAAGGGAAGCTGGCTGGTTAGGAGCCACTGAACTTTCAGAATAAGAGCACGGAGATTGTCCAAAGTGAAAGTTAAAAGCAAAGTGACTGCACTGACCCCACAGACTCACGCACAGGCACACAGAACCGTTTGTGGGTGTTAGTTTGATAAACGCTGTGTCATCCAATTCTCTTCGTACTCAGCAGCAAGTTTGTGTGTTGATTCTTCTGTGTGTTGCTGCTCTGGGGACAGCGCGGAGTTTAAGAGCCGGCTGTAACGGGCTGTGAATCTCCCGTAAACCAGTTAGTCCCAGATGGATTCTCGATGTGTTTATTATCTGGTCTGAAGGACGAAGCAGCAGATCGAATAAAACCCTCACAGCGTCACTCTGAAACCAGCATCTGCAGCCCCAGAGGACCAGAGCGGCTCCAAGCTCAGCTGTGAATACAGAGGGTTTTATCTCAGCAATCACACACACAAACATGACAGTTACATTCACAGAAGTTTTTATTGATTTACTCTTTTAATTTGACCTCTGACCTGTCAGCATTGATCTGTCTTCGAAGCTCATGAACATGTTATTCCTTGAATTGCTTTGCACCCAAAGGGAGGTGCCATGTTTCAGGATGGAGGGCTGATGAAGCTCCTGCAGCTGCAGCAGTGAGCGTGTCAGAAAGCAAAGATGGCCGGACAGCAAACAGGGAGCTCGTCCTCATGTCTGAGTCTGTGTGAGGAGGACAAACAACCTGATCTTCGAAGCCCTTCTTCCAAACCGCGGGGTCCAACATCTGAACTCCCTTATTTTCTGTTAAACACACACTAAATGAATTCCTTTACATTTCACAAAGTGCTGCTGGAAACAGGGCTGCATGAAGACACACAACATGCACACTTCAAAAACACACCCACTCATAACAATGGCTCATTAATGTGAGCCCAGTTCATTTCCTGTGCTGCCTTCACGCTGTTGTTCAAATCAGCACAACATCAGCAGAGAAACCTGCTGATTGTCATCAGGTCCTTCAGGGGCCTCAAAGAGGGAAGAAAAGGCCGTCATTCTGCAGCTAATCAGCCGACGCGTTAACGCCGCCGAGGGGGAGTCAGGTGCAGGGACGCGGACGGTGCTTTCACATCCTGTGGGACGTTTTCACACTTGATTAAGAAGCTCTACACATCAGAGCCGACCATGCTCCGGTTCATCTGAGCCCAAACCGAACTCACGCACATCAAACACATGCTAGAGTCCCACTCGCAGAGGTGGGCTTGACCCCTGAACGCCTCGACAACAAACCCACAGAAATCAGCTGTTTGGGAACCTGTCTGAGCTCAGGCCTCCTTCAGCCTCTCCGTGATGCTTGCTGCATGTAGCAGCTGCTTTCACGCAGCTCCACTGTTCACACAAGGCTCACTGAGCCACGTCGCTCCCGTTTCCCTGCCGGCCTCTCCAGCTCTTCATCAGCCCCGCTCACGAGCAGCAAGTCGATCATCTGAAGATCTTCCTGCTAACAAACTCATCAGTCCTCCTCGTGATGGACACCTGGACATTAAACATGGCTGTACCACCTGGGAGAACCCACTCCTGAACTGAAGGAGGACGTGGAAGTGGTTGCAGATTAGCAGATAAAATCATGACCACGAGGACGGGTCCAATCAGAGCGAGCTTTAACGGGCTGAGCTTCAGGATCGGAGATCCTCCACGTGGGAAATAAGCAGCAGAGCTCAGCATCACCCGAGCCAAACAAAAAGAGGGCATGAGCTACAGAGCTGCAAGCAGCTGAAGAGCAGCCGGGCTCGAAATGTCACCTTTTCTTGGAGCAGGATTGTGAAGTAGGTGTAAATTGGAGTCGTGCAGCGTGCGAGCAGTTTCTTTCCTCAATGATGGATGTGAGAATAAGCTGATAGACCGAGAAGCACATTAGAGTCGGGCTCAGTTGGACTCGTTTCCTTCCACCGATCCGCAGCTCTGTGTTATTTGTGCCTGTGCTCATGTCCTGCCCTCTCTGTGGTGTCTTTGTTGTGAAGAGTCCCATCAGGATGACCCCTGACCCCTCAGGACTGTCATCTCCTTACAGTCGTGCTCATTAGACTGTTAAATCCATCACCCCAGCTGTGCTCAGGCATCTCCACCCTCCTCCTCCTCCTGCTCTTCCTCCTCCTGCCAGCAGAAGGGGTTAAAGCGAGTGGGAACATAAGTGATGTGATGCTCTTATGTAACACTGAAGGCAGAGCAGGCATCAAATATTCAGGAGGTCTTTCCTCACGCTCAGCTCTCATTTTAAAGGGAGTCAGCAAACCTGCACACAAACACACCACCATTCACTCCCAGTTTACTCAGCGAGTGGAAGTTATCAGTGACGGGAACGAAACATTTACATGTCGGCTGCGGTGGAGTCCAAAACAAAAACATGCACTTTTATTATTTCATTCTTCATGTAAAAGACATTTTAAAGCTCCTGACTGAGCAACGTTCACACTGAGCCAGTGTTTTCTGACAAACCGCACAATCATGAATCTGTAACTGTATTTAATGACTGTAAGGGAGCATTTTCCTGTTATTGCTCCCTTTCCTATTAACAGTATGTGGAAACAAACTTTGAACAGCATTAAATTCAATATGTAGGAGAACATCAGCTTTCATATCTCACACACACACACACACACACACACACACTCAGTTCGATCTCCTGTCAGATCCACAGACTGCGCTTGGTGAACGTCTGAGCCGAGGCTCATCAGCTATGTTTGCTAAGTCTGATAAACTGCCTCCACGCTGTGGGATAAATGGGATAAATGGGCTCACAGGAGTCTGAGGAGGAGCAGAGTCAGGACTGGAAAACAGGAACAACAGCAGTAGGTGCTGTTTGTGCTGAGCAGCGGTAAACATGGAAGGGAGATCCACCAGCAGCTCAGGAGGGAGCAAACACGCAGAATGAAACAGCTCTGACCTCAGTGACTGTGTGAAGCAGAGGAGGGAAAAAGAGCACAGCACAGAGAGCGACAGAGATGTTGAGCTTCGGCTGCCTGCAGACAGGAGCTGCTCACAGGGACGAGCAGCATGTGAGGTCTGCACATTCCTCTCACTGATGGAGATACTGAAGCCTCTGTGATAATGCAAAGACATCAGCCAGGTCTTAAAGCAGCACAGAGGCAGATTCGTTTACTCACAGCGGAAACACGAACTGCTGAGTTGATCTCGCAGCGTAAGAAGAAGCCTGCAACATCTCTGCTGTGAATAAACACGGAAGAAACCAGCTTGAGCCGAGTCGCTGCTCTCATATTAAACAAGGAGGACCCACCCAGCTGAGACTAAAGGCCCGTTTACATGTGAAAACGGTAACGTTTTGATGCCCTTTGGCCTGCTGTTGACATGACGTCATTCAGAGTCCCTGAAAACAATACAATTTGAGCCTGACTACAAACTCTATGTAACAAAGCATACTGGACAACGTGCAATATCTGCTGGACATTTTATATCTACTGAAGCATTTGACTCAGACTGCTGGCTTACTTGTGGTTGCTAGGATACTTACAGTAGAATGGGAGGCGGAGCCTTCAGCTTTCAGGCCCCTCTTCTGTGGAACCAGCTCCCAGTTTGGGTTCAGGAGACAGACACCCTCTCTACTTTTAAGATTAGGCTTCAAACTTTCCTTTATGACAAAGCTTATAGTTAGGGCTGGATCAGGTGACCCTGAACCATCCCTTAGTTATGCTGCTATAGGCTGCTGGGGGGTTCCCATGATGCACTGAGTGTTTCACCTCTTTTTACTCTGTTTATATCCCACTCTGCATTAATTCATTACTTATTAATCTCTGTCTCTCTCTCCTCAGCCTCAGTCACAGCAGATGACCCCCCCCCTCCCTGAGCCTGGTTCTGCTGGAGGTTTCTTCCTGTTAAAAGGGAGTTTTTTCTCCCCACTGTCGCCAAGTGCTGTTCACAGGGGGTCGTTTTGATTGTTGGGTTTACTCTGTAATTATTGTGACTGTCTGTTGTGATTTAGCGCTGAATAAGTAAAATTGAACTGAATTTAATTGAATTGAGGTTGGCTCTGATTGGTAGACGACGCCGGTATCCGAGGGCAAAACTCCCAGTTGCTCCTGATGCATGCTTTGGAGTGCAAATGTTAGCGCTTAGAGATGAAAGGTGTGTGTGTGTGTGTGTGTGTGCGCGTGTGTGTGTGCGTGTGTGTGTGCGTGTGTGTGTGCGTGTGTGTGTGTGTGTGAGAGAGAGAGAAAAGGACCTGCAGCTAAAAGCAGGTCAAGTGCTCAGTGCGTATAAATGGTCTGTATAAATATCATGATGTGGAAACTACAACACGCCTCCTCCCCGATCCATGAAAAACAAACATGGAAGTGCAAAATGCTGAAGCGGAGAACCCAGAATCCAGTGAGTTGGGGCACATTGTGTTCTGGACACCTTCTCATCCTCACTTTGAAGTTTGGAGCTGAAGCTCTGAATCTCTGAGCATGAACTTAACTGCACACAAACAGGAAGTCCTGCGAGTCCCAATATCCTATTTTAAGGATTCAGTCTGAGGCTTTTTCTCATTAAAGAGTGGATATTTTTGTCTGTCAGATATGAAACTGCTCCCAGCTAACAGGCCTTGGATGTATTTCAGCTCCTGCTGACAGGAGGCAGTTGGACTTCACACCTTCATCACAAGAGAACAGGATTGCTCTGCTCATCAGGCTTTAAAAATGCATCTAAACACAGGCTTTTTCAGTCTAATACTGCAATGTTTTCAGTTTATTCCACAGTTTTCTCAGTTTAACCTGCAGCAGCCTTGATTTAAAGGAACCCATTGAGGACGTGACCTTCTGAGTAAGAGGCTTTAAAGACCTTTGAACATCCTCAGCCTGAGGACTGAGACTGTCCTGGTCTGAGGATTCTTGTGGTTTGCTTTGTAAAGCCGCGTCTCGTCTGACACGTGAACACCTCGATGATGTTTCACCCTCAAACATGGATGTTTGAGTTGCAGGTGGGACCAAAGTTCTGCCTTAAATGTCTAAAGCTCGGTAACAGGCACTGCATGAATACCTCTACATGTCATAGCGCCACCTACTGACAACAGGAAGTCGGCCTAAAGCGACAAACATCACCTGAAACACACGGTGCATTGTGCTGGACACAACAGGCACATGAAACCGACACCAACATATGAGCTGTTTCTAGAAGTGAACCTCAAACTCCTCCACCCTCCATTAGGAAGGAAATCCCACCTGAAGCTCCCCTTCCTCCTCCTCCTCCTCCTCTCTGTGCATCTCTACTAAAACATCTCCCATGAAAAATGGATGAAACCAGAGTAAATAAAAGCCCCACAGAAGAAATCCAGCTGCTGGGAACATGAGCCTGCTGTCAGTCTGTCCAAACCATTTCCTGGTTTGTGTTTGCAGATTTCTGATCCGGGCCGTTGCTCCACCCTCAGGTTTCTGTGTCTGTGTGTTTCCACTTGTGCAGGTATATGAAAACCAACCACACTTGCAGACTGGTTGTAGCAGCTGGGCTATCTGACAGTGCCATCGGCGGCTGATTCATCAGTGGAAAATCCACTTCTGTAGGTACAGTCAGCGGCGCACTGACTGCTTTGCCTGCAGAAAGGCCTCGGCTGCAGTTGCACGTCGGTCAGTGGTGTCAGGTCTCCTTCTTCAAAGGAAAAGCGTGCACCCTGCCGTAATTAGACTTTTTATGTAAGCGACAAAACAAGAGTTAAAAGTCTGATTTCATTTCTTTGAACTTGCAGCCTGAGGCTCCACGAGAGCGTCAAGTCAGAGCAACATCTGCGTCCGATGGAAAGTCCGGATAAATCTGTTGCTCAGAGAGAATTCCACTGATGTCCTGATAACTGAAACACATTAACACACAAATATACAAGAATTACGGTTCACGCACTTCCTGCACACGTCATCAGTCATCTGGTCCAGCAGAAGAAACTGAGACGATGGCAGGAAGTGATGCAAGATTAAATTTGCAATGAATGATGAATAAAACCATCTGATCCACATTCATCAAACCGAGCTGCAGGCAATAATCATATAATTCTGATATGGCCATTTTATAATCAAAGATATTCATAAATAATCAGCAGATCAAAGATTTCAGTTCAAGGTTCCACAGATGTGAGTGATTCTGTCAGGAAACTGAATTTCAGCACTATGATATCAGCCTATGATATTAAAAACAATCTTCTCATTACAGCAGGTGAAATCACTCAGCTGTTTCTGCTCGTCATCATCATCATCATCGCCGGCCTGTGGGTCAACAAACGAGCCACGTGGAGCAGCATCGACATGATCAGACCCCACAGCTCGTGGTGCTCCTGTAGCTCGTTTTCTGGCTCCATCTGTGCAGAGAAGCAGCTGCTGCCAAATTCCTCATCACCATCATCTGCCTCCTTATCATTATCATCATCGTCGTTGTTGCCACGTAGCTGAGCCTACTGTACACAGAGGGCAGCAGCTGATCCACACCGGCCATCGCAGGCTCATCTCTGTCTGACGGACCCCGAGTCCGAGCTGCAAACACCTCTGAACACACCGATGCTTTTGGACATCACCTGACACCAGCTGGGCTTCTTAGTCTTTACTTTTTAATTGACTCAAACTTTTTCAACCCCCCCACCTCCCCCCACTGGGTTAGCATTGCCTCCATCTTACATCACGCATCCGTCTGCCGAGCGAGGCAGAGCCGAATGTCAGGATGCAAATCTCAGACATCAGCATCCAGGACACGGCTCAGGAAAACAAAGCTGAACAAAGACGAGAGCGATCTTATCGAGCAAATGAAAACCACCGCAGTCCCGGACCAGTTCAACCTGCAGGAACTCTACAGCAGAGGGAAGGAATCAGCGATATGAAGACCAGCTCAGAGCAGCTTATGCTTTCATTAGTTCACGTGTCGGAGGAACGGCTTTTCTTCTTGGCTTACTGAGATCACAGAGAGCATCGTTCCAACAGGACCAGTTTCTGACTATTTCCTGTTTGCCATAATCAGGATCATCTTCTAGAAAAACCCCTACAGTCTCTGGAATGACTGCAGGCAGGACCAGAGCCTCCTGCTTTTTCACACATGAATACTGTGTAGCAGTCGTGGCCTCGCTCTCATTCGAGCACCAGCAGGCTCCAAACTGGACGAAGCAGCGCTGTGGTTACTGGCAGCCTGGCACACCAACATCATCAGCTCCCATTTCTTTGGTTGCACCAAAGATAACACTGCTGGACGCAGGTGACCTCCAAGTTGCTGTCAGTTGCAAGCTTGATGCATCTCAGCATGGTGTGCAGGGTGTCCTTTGTGAGGCCTGAAAAATAATCTACCATCTGTCAAGAAGCCATTATTAAGGAAGGGAAACAGGGAGAAGCTGAGGAATGCTGCATTACTGAGTCAGGGACAGCAGGTCTGATGGAGCAATGAATCCAGATTTGACTTTTTTAGTTCAGATCATTGTAGATACGAGATCAGGAGAGGTCCAACAGTGCAGCACTGTGGCGCCTCTGCCTTGGTTTGAGCTGGATCTCATTAAAACTGATGAATTATCGGGTGCAAAGGCCCAGGTGTGCAGTTTGTTATTTACTTTGTGCTGAAATCTTCAGCTTCTGCTTAAAGTGACACGCCGTCAAACTTCCACCCTAAACGTCTTCTGTCCTCTCTTCTTCCTCAGAGGTTCTTCTTCGTCCGGGCTGCCCGCCCTCCCGCCTGCCTCGTCTCCACGCTGACACGTGACCACAGAAAGGAGAGGAAGCGTGCTCCGGAGCAGCAGAAACGTACTCACAGATACACCAACGAGCGACTCATCTGACCATCTTTAAGCCTGGAGATGTTCTCAGAGCTGTGATCCCACGTTCTCGCATCATCACGACTGCGTATGAGGGAGACGCACAAAGTCTTTCAGAGAAGAATCGACACTTTAATCCTGCCTCATCATTTCCTCGCCAAGGAGGTCGCATTGTTGGGAGTGTGTACGTGTCACAGGGTGGAGAGGTCAGAGGTCAGTTTAATAATCCACCAAATTTCATGATTTATTGAACAAAAAGCCTCAAAACTTAGAAACTATGATTCTTACCAGTGTGGTGTGTCATCAGCATACAGAAGGTACCGTGTAAAGATTTCAAATATTACATCACATTTGACCTCTGACCTCTCCATCAAGGCCACCAGACTGAGTGATAATAATGCTGTCCAAAGCTATTTAAGCTATGTACTGGCAGCATACAGCCATACAGGGAATGAAATATGGAGATCCTAACTATCACGTTCCTTTGGACCGATGACCTCATCTTCAGGGTCAAATAAGGAAAAAACTCAGAAAATTCATTTCATCCTTAAAGCTCTGCTTCGAATTCTGTCCTCCAGACAGAGGTCAGGTCAACAGCCCCACAGCTGGTGTACATATGCATGAACACCAGGCGACGAGCCTGCAGCGACGGTGAAATGTGACATTTGGAAGAAGCTGTGTACAGAAAGCTTTTCCACTGATCGAAGTCAAATCACGAAAAAACACCGATGCCCTCACACGGATGATCTCTCCTGCAGAGGACCCCCCCCCAAACCCACCCTGAGTGTGACTGCATCACATCCACAGGAGAGGAAAGATGGAGTCTTACCTGTCTAAGATGGGGGGAGCACCTCAGCACAAATATAACATCTGTAACAGTAACACATGCATTTGTCTGTATATGATGCAGAAATCATTAAATCCAAACTCCACGCTGTCTGTTTCACAGGAAACACATCAGCACACAATAAAACACCCACCACTGACAGCAGGGGGGCCAAACATGCTGCCTGTGGGCAAAAACCGGCCTGCCAAAGGGTCCGGGTGGTCCACTGCTCAGCTCTTCGAACGGGAGGCTGCATATTTATACCGACTGTGTTTTGCTGCAGGAAGCCTTGTGCTGTGTTCTGAGCTGGAGGTCTGACTGTTTCAGGAACGTGCACGCCGTGAGGCAGGAAACCCCACGGAGTCGTGCAGGCGGGACGTTCTCTTACAGCACCTCAGGCAAGGGAGGAGAAGCTAAAACCAGGGGTCAAAAACGAACTGTTCAGCAGAAATCCATCAACGAAAGTCTCAGAAGACCAAAGCCTCCGTTTGGTGCTGGTATTTACTCAGACTTCTACTGAGTCAACTGCTATTCTGAACATCTGGGTTCAACAGCAGTCAGACTGACGGGGATCTATGACGACGCACAGATCAATGTTATGTATGAATGTTAATGTGACAAAGCTCAGCGAGACAAATGGAAGAAACTCTGCTGACCAGGAGAAACACTGAATCAGCTTTGCAGAGGTCTGAAGTTCATCTTTAGCCTTTAAAGGTCAGCTGCAGTCTGAAAGCACCGACTTCTTTGACCTGGTTTCAGTCACATCAGCTCCTCGATCCTGTGATTTTAGGGATTTCAGATCAGTCCAAACTAACTGTGATGGTCATTTTCTTCTCATTTCTGAAGCTCACTGAGGAGTTTCTCCACCACATAAACAAACCATCGATCAGCAGCTGCAGGGTTTTGTTACCATTATCCAGTGCTCCTCCTCATCGTCATCATTTTACAGTAAATGAAGGGAAACTCCCCTGAATCTATCATTACACTCGTAGCCTCGAACCCTGATCTCCATAAAGATGTCTGAGATGGCTCGGCGGTGAGGCGGCGATCATGTGGGCAGTAGAATCTCAGCAGGCTCATCTTTAGAAGAAAACAACATCCCGGAGCACAGAACAGGCCTCTCTCCAAAGCTGCTAAGCTAATTAGCCTCGGTCTCAATCTAATCTGTGGATGGCTGCGAGTTGCTCCTGATGTCCTTCAGCCAGAGGTAATGGACAATAATTAGCACCACTGATTTTCTGCAGGATGGAGGATGGTGGGCAGGGGGCTGTTAATAGTTCAAATGTGTGTGTTTGTTTGGGTGTGTGTGGGGGGGGCTGAACTCATGGAGCCACGTGGGAGAGATTCTGCATCCAAACAGCAGAACAACAACATGTGAGCGATGTCATGCACGAATCAGCACCGGCTCTACGGAGATGCACCACGAGAGGAGCAGAGGCAGAGACTCTGCAGGCAGCTCGAAGAAGAGACATTAAAATGAAGATCAGCGTGAAAAACGGGCGGCTGCAGCAAACTGAAACGGTAAAAGGACGGCTTCTCTCGGCTCAAAGCTCCTGTGCAGAGCAAACACTGATCAATCAACTTTCTTCCTCGTTCTGATGAACTTCAGCAGGTCATCCTCAGGATGCCTGTGTGTTTAAGGTCACCGAGTCGCTGCCATGTGATTGGCTGATTGGATGTTTGCATTAGATGAACAGCAGTAGCTGATAAAGTGGCGACAGGGATTTCTGGATATGGATGCTATTTATTGTTTTTGCCATTTTATAATGAGGCTGCTGTTATATTTAGCTGAGGTCTGCTGTGCATGTTGGTTTATTGTGATTATTATTAATGTGATGTGACTAATGGACCCACAGACCACATTGCCTGCTGTCTACATCCTGGAATGTGTAACTACTGTATGTGACAGTTTGAATAATGCATTGGCTCTGATTTTGTTCCATCAGTCGTCACTTTTTTAGGACCTCTGAAACACGTGTAGCTCGTGCTTTATTGCTTCCAGCCCGTTTAACGGCCGGCAGGGAGCCTGACACACTGCTGGTGTGTCAGCAGCTCTGACCTCTGCGTTTAGCTGTCGTTGCTCATGAATGAGGAGCGTACAGACTGAGCAGGTCCGCAGCTGGTTTCCTGCAGCTTCTCATCTCTGATTTATTATATGCAAACACTTCAACACCCACGAGTGGCCGA
>VOQJ01030614.1:3869-13884 GCA_015052665.1 Apistogramma diplotaenia
TCTGCTGGCTGTCTGTTCTTCACACTCAGAACATTATCTGTTCCTGTATTAAGGGAAGAGGGTTGTGATGACAGTTTTACATATCTGGTAGTTTGATAATGTCATTTTATTTCATCCCTCAACTTTCTGGGTAAGGTTCAGAAATGTGACATCATTGCTGCTGGACTTGGCACAGAAAGGAGAAAAAAATTGTTTCATTGTTCATTCAGTCATGAATGCATGCTGTCCTTTCGGGTTTTTGGGGCAGAGTATGATGATGATTTGAAGGTTCAAAACAACCTCTTTGTTGTTGGATAGACAGCTGTTTGGATGGTGAGGTTGTGTTTCCAAACTCTACGATTACAGCAACAATTCGAGGAATGCCCATGGCATGTTACGGAGCAGCCATTCCTGGAATCAGGGCTGCCGCAGCTCAGTTTGAAATCTGAAACTTTTCAGCAGCCCACACAGACCTAATCATCGCTTAAGCCTCAGATAAAGCTTTGTGTTTTCATTGATTCATTTTTATATTTGGATTTTGAGGGTTGATTTTTTTAAAATTAAAAGCTGTACTTTAATTGCTTGATGGTGAAGCATTTTAGTTCCTTTCTGATATATTTGCTTTGTAAATCTTGTGACTGTTTCATTGGTTAGCCACACCAGCCTTTGCCTGTGTTTTGGTCCTGATACATTTTTCTTGACCTTTTTCATGTTGGAACTACAGCTGTTGTTGTAGTTATTTTAGTAATTCAGATAAAGCCACAATAATTTTTTTTTCAATAAGTGTTACCTAGAAAGTAAAGGTTATAACTGGGTTTTTGGCAATAAACCCAGTAAAACCTGTGTTGTTCAGTTCCCTCTTTCGCTCTCCCTCGTTACCATGCAGGTTTCCCCTGGCACAAGAGTACGCTCCTGCCTGGGCCTGTTGTCTTTCATTTCTCCTGTGATGGAGGAAGAGGCCAGTGGGAACTGGCAGATACCCTTGGGTGATGGGCTTCATAGTCAAAGTTGCTTCCTATCAGCTCCACCTCATTTATTTGATTTTTAGTTGTGTATAGTTAGTTTTGGTTATAATTATATTTTTAATTTCAATGTAAAAAAATAAGATTTTCAAACAATATGTGGCTAGCTTTCCAGCATATTTATAGCAAAAACATCTAATTGCAATTTTTGCCCTAATCATTCAGCCATACACTCTGGAAACCACCTTTTCTGAAGGAGATGTCATTATACCTTGCCAATTATCTGTCCTCTACAGAGAGAAGGAAGTATAGGGATGGGCAGGCAAGGTCAGCAGTACACCGTTGAGCTGACCATAGATACCAGATTAGACATTGTGCCTGCAGCCTGGCTGTCATCATGCTGTGCAAACTGTGTCATCTCTCAGAGACAATTTCCCTAATGTATTCTATCTGACAGATGACCCATCTTTGTGATATCACTTATTCGCCCGCGAAAATAGGGACTTCAAGCATGAAGGCATGCTCCTTACGAAATGACATTGCCTTCAGGGTGCATACACCCCACATACCACACATACACATATCACAGATATGTCATTTTTCTCAAAGTATGTGGTTCATTTCTGTATATATGAGGATTGAGCATCTCATTTGGAGGTGAATCAAAGCCCTAATTGAACAAGCTAATAACTAGACCCATTCAGTTCTTTATTCTATCATTTCTGACCCTCAGTGAGATCTTCTAATGAAGATGTGAGATGCAAGGACATTCAAAAACACCACTGGGCTCCAGCCTGAAACATATGTTGGAGAAGTATAATTCAGCAGCTTTTGTAGTGCTTCTGCTTTGTATTTTCTGTTTTTACCACAGCTTTGATCATCTCAAATGTCTGTCCACTGGTCGTCTTTGGAGGGAGCTTCCTCAATTAAGTGTTTTGGGTTTTTTTGTTCATACTTGCAGTTACAAAGTGAGTTCTTTTAATACCTGCTAATGAAGTACTGAATAAGTTTTGCATTGGCACTACATGGCTAAATCTCTTTGTGAACAGGCAGAACAGCAAGTAGCAGGTACAGTTAAGGTGAAACACGTTAAAATTGAAAATTTTAACTAAAGTGATAAGTTAGTAATTTAGTGAGTCATACATAAATGTTTGATACTGACGAGTTGCTTTTAATCATTTTTTCCACTGAAGCAATGAAAACCTATCTCAGGCCTTTATTTTTTAAGAGGAACCAGAGCTGTGCCAGTTCAATGAGTGCATAACCCACGTTTATGTAGCTATCATTTATATAGCTATCATTTACAATGTATCACATGCAGGCAAGCATTAAGTTGTTGTTTGGAAAAGAGGAAGTCTGGAAGGATACACTCACTCTGCACTGTATGCATATGTGGCTGTGCAGAATGGCCAGGTTGTGATGTGCAGCTTTATCAGGAACCACTCATGTGGATGACATATGAGCGACGTCATTTGTCACACAAAACGGGGAATTATACTCTGGAGACATGTGGTGCATGTGCAGTGTAGTGTTTCCGTTCAAGTCTCCACAAAGCATTGCACTCGTCATCTTATTATGAAATTTGTGGACCAAAACAGACTAAGCATATTTACAAATGATGAAACTGTAACACCTGTAGCCTCCTGAGATCCGAGTTCCTGTTTGCGATGCATTTTTCATTAGATATTTATGATTAGACGGACCTGATTTGCGTATAAACTAAGCTTACTCTTTGAACCCGAAGTTGTATTTTGTTACATGATTGTGACATACTTTTGTAAAAAAAAAAGCAAAAAGATGTGGACAGTGGGCTTATTTTACAACATAACACAACAACGTTAGCATGGCTTAACAAAGTACCGTATTTTCCGGACTATAAGACACTTTTTTTTCATAGATTTGTTGGAGGGGGGGGTGTCTAATACTATGTTCTTGGTCTCGGATTTTCCCAAAAAGTGTGTCTTATAATCCGGTGCAACTTATGTGTTTTTTTTCTTCTTTATTATGCATTTTTTTTGGCTGCTGCGACCAATACTCCGGAGTGACGTATAGTCCAAAAAATAGGGTATAAATCATTATTGAACAGAGTGGAGTATAAAGTACAGCAAATCCAAAATGTAATGTCCCCATATGTGGTTGCAGGGTCTTAGGAGTGTAAGGGTTTGGCACTTACTTGTAAAGGTTAAAATTGGGGTTGAGAGGCTTGGGGATGCATCAAAAGTCCTTATAAGAGAGCCAAAGACAAACAGGCCTCTTACACACGGAGTGGAGAAAGCAACGGTCACTGTAGTGTAGTGATTCTCCAAGAAATTCACTTCTGTTACTTTAGTACATTGTAGAAACAAATGTAGCCAGTTTTTCTGCTGACTTCGGTGAGTTTTGGAGACAGCCGTAAAAGACAAAATTTGTAGGTTGATTTTCACAGATTTTGCACATAAATCTGTGTTGGTATCTGTCTGGTAGTTCAGTAACAAAATGAACAGATTTCAAACATTTTGTTTCAGGGACATTTTTATTTGCTTGAGTAAAATGAGTCTGGAATTATAGGTCTGGGATAAATGGATAATTAAGAAGGTTTTCAGATTCATTTGAATTTATTTTCATTATAGTGGAACAATCAATGAAGGCTTCCTCTAAGATGCAGCTCACAGCATTTAGCAGCCATATTGGCATCTTGTGTTAGGAAAAACTGAACTCATCCTGAAGACCCAGAGACGCCGACCACAAAGACCATAAATGGACAAAGTAAAAATCTTTTTTTTGTGTGTGTGTGTGTGTGTGTGTTTGTTCAGTTGCAGCTTTAATTATTCCAGGCTGTTTACAACTATTATAAAGTAGATTGAGTTGTCTCAGGCAGAAAAGGAGCTGTAGATGAAGCTTGCCATACAAATTTCTGTGGAAAAAATGGCAGTACTGTGTTTATATTGCCACGCCAGTCTAGGAGCAATTTAGGCCATCAGGCAGTTCATCGGTTTTGTTGACTTCTTAACCTGCCATTTGCGGTATGCTCTACCAGGATTACTGACCAATCCCTTTCAGTAATTTCATTTGGACAAGAATGGTTTGGTCCATTTTCAAGATGAACATGCTTTCCACTTTTGTCACCAATTGTGACCCAAAAAAAAAAAAATCCAACCCATTACGATAGATGGTTTTGTAATACCTTCTTTGTACACCCCTCGTGTAATAACCTCCTGTATTATCTGCACAGCTTCTGATTTGTGTGTGTGTGTGTGTGTGTGTGTGTGTGTGTGTGTGTGTGTGTGTGAGTGTGAGAGAGAGATGGAGAGAGATGACACACAGCATTAGCAAGAACAAGATAGTTTTTATGATAAGAAAATGTGAGCTTCCCCTTTTTAACCAGACTAACAAAAACACCACAGCATGTTTGTCTAATCGTATGTTGTCAGGCATGCATGAAAGTCATGAACATGCCTGTGTGCTACACGTGAGGGAGGACAGGTGATTCCCGACTCTATTCTCCTGACATTGTCTGAGGCTCTTGTGTGAAAAAATGCTCTGCTGGGTCTGTATCCTCATGTTCGCTCCTCCACAGACAGGAAGAGCTCATTCACTCCCTAAAGCCCGACTGATGCAATATTTGCAATACACAGATCTCTAAATGGTCAGACCCACCTCAGACTATGACGATCACAAGTAAGCTACTGCAGCCCAGCTGAATCTTTTCCTTTCTTTGACGCTCTTTTAATGTGCAAGGCTGCTGAAGTGTGCTTAATGTGGAAAGGAAGCTCTTGTGTTCTCGTGCAGGGCTACTGTTGCCTCTTATCTTACATGGGCTATGTTTCCTCCAATGGTGCAGCTCCATGTCAGATACAGGTGAATGTAGGGAAGTAGCTTATGCTTTGTATAGAGGCCTGACTATGTAAATCAGAGTGAGCTCCACTGTAGCTGCTGACAAGCACCAGACATTGTTGGGCTGATGGCACTTGTCAGGTAGAAACAGTATTATTTAGAAACAGTAGCAAGTCTGTTGTTCAGTTTACAGTAAAGGCCTGTTTAACAGTCATACTGGTTTATTTTTATCCCTAATCAGTAAGGAATATGTTAATTTATCAGAAGAATTATAATTTTCTTTTATTGCAGCCATTCTACAGAATAAACTCATTTTAACTGCTTGCTTTTGCAACTTCCGAATGTAGAAAAAAGTCCGCACACCCAAGGAGCTCCAGAGTACAATCTCTTTAATCCAGTAACATTTTGAGCCCTCAGTGGCCCTTCATCATTTTGCCACCTCACCATTTTGGTTATTACCCAGATCTCAAACCTATAGTTTGAATATAGACTGACTGGATTGGAAGCTTTGCCTTTTGACTCTGCTCTTTCTTCACCATGACAGTCCAGCACAACACTCGCATTACTGCTGACACCACACCAATCTGCTCGACCGCCTCATGCGCCACCTTTGCTTCACAAGAATGTGACTACCCTTCGAACTGTTCTCAGATGACCGTGCATAGTTGAGTTACACTTGATGTTAGCTTGACCGGCCACCGTTTGCATTCAACCTTGTTTTTGGTTATTATTTAAATGAATCCCACACTCAGTGGTGTGGTGGTTAACACATTTGCCTTACACACATTGGGTGGGGGCAGTTGCGTCAGTAAGAGCCGTGCCAGATCAAACGTGGATCCATCTGCTCTGGTGACGCCGTGGGGAAATAAAGAAGCAGCCAGACATTTTGACAGATTTGCATGTTTTTCCTGTTGGAGCAGCACTAGTATCTCATCTCACCAGCTCTGAGACCTTTTGTCATAGTTAGGCCTGGTAGTCAATGTAGTAGTTGGTTTTGCATTTGATTTTCATTTTTGTGGTCACGAAAGGTTCTAGGTGCATTATGGCTGCCTCTTGGCATCAGTAGCAGATTGCATCCTTCCATGCACCAGTTGAAAACAATGGAAATGTATATTTTGTCCATTAAACAGTTAAGGCATTATTGTTTTTTTTAACACCTTAATGCAAATGTAGAAAACTCATGCCCATTCGTAGGCCAGTGTGTTTTGTTATTAGGCCAGGTGCTGACTACACAAGACCAAGCAGTTTCTGTTTCCCTATGCTTTGTGGTTTTCTGTTGGATGTGGTCGCTATATCACCTGTGAAAGTTGTGGTTATTCGTACTATGGACACAAGATCTGGCTAACTGGCTGATCATTCTCTGGTGTCTGCATAACTATTTCACTTTAATTTTTATTAATTCAGACTTCTTTGTAAAAGCATCTTCGTCCCACTATCACTAGCTGTGACAGCTGGCAGTAAAGTCATAAAATGAGATGAGTCATATCTACATAACATTTAGTGGGATCATGATAAGAATAGTTCTGTCGATAGATGAGACCTGGATGCACCTGTGTGTACCCTGCTTGATGTTTCTGTACTTGGCCCAAAGAACTGCAGCTTTCAGCTATATTTTGCTTAGTCTTATTTTTATCGCTTTGACGGTGAACAAAGGCCTGGTTCCCTTCAGACGTACATGGATGCCTTATGTGGCTTCACTGAGGAGGGAAGAATTATTTATGGACATGCAAATAAGCCTCAGCACTGTAACAGGATGTAGACCTAACGTTCTGCTTATCCAAATGAAAATATTATTTCAGTCAGGGCGTTCCCATACGGACAACAATGTTGTCTGTTGACACAAAGCCTGATGATAATGTGTGTTAGAACTTGGTACGTTTCTGTTTATAAAAAAAAAAATAACAGCACCCCAGAAATAACATGATTACGCTAATATTTTTTATGCTGTAAGATAATTTAGATCTTGTTGGGAAAATAAACGCATAACAACATGAAATCCGATTCAAAATGCTCATAAATAAGTTAGTTATATTGCTTTTCAGGCTGTTAGTTTCTTCTCATTTCTTTTGCCGCTGTAACATAATTTTCATGCATCCTATGCGTGCATCAAACCACATATGACAGCATTTAGTGTGCATAATAAAATTTACATGATTAAAGCAGGATTTGAAAGTTCATCTTTTTATTTTTCTTGGGCTGTTTCCTCTTCTGTGCTCAGAGTGGTCTTTAGAGAAAGTGACTGCCACCACTGCCACCATTTCCTTAAACCCACTTCTCTTTCCTCATTTCTGAACCACAGACCAGCAGTTTATTGTTTACCTTCAGCTCAGATGAATATGCATTTCTTTTTGGTTATGACTAATCCAGCACAGTACATGACGTAATCATCCAAGGCACCTCTGGAGGTGGTCTGAGACCCATTTGGTCACATTAACAGCACAGTGTAAATGTTTATATAGCCCACTTAGGAGGTAGATACGTGTGAATAAGCCTTTGCAAATCAGATATGTGGCCCACAGTTTATCACAGTGCTGCAATATTTATGGAATTATGATCAAGAAACAACACAGGATACGTTGTCCATCTTTACACCTGGAGTCTTAACTTCTGATACCGACAAAGTGGATTTCAGTAATACACGACAACATCTGTTGTAGCTGTGTTGGTGAAATAAAATCCTCTCTGGCTCCCTCATGCACAAAGTAAACCTGTTGGATTAAACAAACTGTTTTTGGTTCTGCTGTGTATTTATTTCTCAGCTTAATACCTTTAAATGCTTAACAATTTTCAGTGAACATTGATGGGTCTGGAAGCAGACCAGGAATTTCAGATGGATTTCAAAACATTCATTGTTGTGTATTTTATTTTTTGTTTTGGTTTTTCTCATTTAAATGAAATAGTTGCAGCTGTAACAACAGAAATTTCCCTCTGGGATCAATAAAGTATTTCTGATCTACCAGCTGGGGAATGTACAGTTTTCCCAGAGGTTGCCAGAGGGTCAGTGGCTGGTCCCTAAGCCTGTGTGGCTGAGGCCTTAGAGATCCACCAATTGTAAAATTCTGGCCCACTACTGATATTTTGGGGGAAAAGTAAAAACAGTTGAGTCTTGTTCTTGTTTATTCCCTCATTTGTCCCAGGTAAAAAACAAAATCTTAATCTTGATTTACCTAGCTTTCAGCTCTTCTTCACACAACATTTAAACATAACTCGTATAAAACTGATGTGAGAACAGAAAAATATCACCCACTGACAGAGAGAAGAGAAGGGAGACAGGGAGAAGAGGTCAAAATCCGAGCAACACTTGAAATAAAAGTAAGCCTTCATTGCGAGGGAGATGAGCCCCGGCAGAAAATACATTTTTACAGTGATGTTATGCTGCAGGCATACAGAAGGAGGTTTGGTGCAAGCCACCTAATGTAAATATAAACTTTGTTTACCTAAAAGCTCTGAAGGTTTGAAGGCTATTACTTGCATAGCATATTTGATCAAAGTGCGTCTCTTTTTGTCTTGCCTCACAGTAACAGAATGGGGTGATGACGTGCGGCCCATCTCTGAGGAGGAAGCAATGGTCATCGTCAACCACCAATCAACGGGAGACGTGTGCACGCTCATGATGTGCCTGCAAGACAAGGGAACGGTAAGAAAGGATGGGACTGTGTCTCCTCCCTGTGTCCCCTTTAGGAAAGTCTGTAACACTGTTAAGGATGCACGGTCAACATCTTTAATTAGACCTGAAGGCTGTTCCTGGAAGAACAAACATCACCCTGAAAACCCTCTCAGCTAAAATTGTTTATTTAGAAACACAATTCTCTCTGAATTCATCCTTAAGCATTGCCATTAATGTGGCTATTGTTGCTTTGTGGGTCATGCCAGCTTAGAAGACTCCACCTCTGATAAAAGCAACGACTTGGCGAAGTCATGTACAATGGAGCGAATGCAGCTTTGTCAAAATCTTTATTTATTTGTTTATTGAAATGATTATGTATGAATATGACCCATAGCAAACACTGGAGTTGGACACTTTGAAAAGGCATTTGACTAAAAGCATTCAGGATCTCCTACTGGGAGGCTAATTTCTATGTTTAAGTCATATTATAGTTATACTTTCTGTCTTAAAGATCGCAAATTTGACCCCCTGAACATTTACGAAAACACACTAATTTTTGAGCAGGTCAGGTCTGGCGAAAAATATTGTTTTTTCATTTTCTTTGTAACTGCTTCGATCCTTTGCTCATACTGAGGCTGTTGGCTCATGGCCAAGCTGATGGATAAGTTTAGTTTTAACCACTTTAACTGTTAGTCTTTAAAATGAGGGTGATATAAGTCTGATTAGGTTTGCTGTTGTGAATGTTTTGGTGGTGCCGCTGCAGTTTACTTTGGCAAACCTTTTTCACTTACAGTGAGGAGCTTCCACGCTAATGACATGTTGGCGTGTGGCTGTGAGAGTCCATTTATGTTACGCAGGTGTGAAACGGCCCAGTTCGTTATCGCACATCAAGAGGCCAGCTGGCTGGTCATTGGTCAGGAACGGGGTTGCTGGAAATGAGCTGATTCTGCTCCCTGGTCAGTCAGTCAGTGCGTCTCTAGTTAAGGATGAATTTTCCAAGCAGCAACTTGGGATTTCCTTCTTAAAATAGAACACAGCAATAAACTAGGGATGTGCACTTGTAGTTCAGTGTTGGTGCTCTTGCTAGTTGGAAATACTTTTTACATTACTACATTTTTATTTTATCAATGTAGAATAGCCGTCACTTGTTGCTTGTTAGATGTAAGAATGCCACTTGTCAATAACTGGGGCTGCAGCCCTGTCTGTTGGTCCTCTGTGTGTGTGATGGAAAGCTTTATACAAGCCTGATGACAAATAAGCGTATAACAGCTGCATGAACCAGTGAAGTTCTGCTGTTCTTCGATGTAGAAAATGAGCCGTTGTATACATGTCGATTGTGTTGAGAGCAAACTGATATATAAAAAGTCAATTGGAGTAATGTGTTGCCACATTCAGCACAGGCATGTGGGCACTGCTTAAGTTAACGACTATGGACAAACTCATCAAATGTCGTATCCATGCAACATCATGCACAGCGCACAGTGCCACACATTTCAGCGATATTTAAAGCACGACTTGATAAGCAGGATTGTAGTTCGAGGACAATGTTTAACCTTTTTCGTTCAGATTTTTTTTTTTTTTTTGCTTTTTGCATAAGCGTTCATTTTCTTGACTTGTAGCTCAATTTAAGGAACGGTTCCCTTTGAATTCTTTG